>CAXASF010000140.1:0-51284 GCA_963971475.1 Chrysops caecutiens | reverse complement strand
TCAGTGGTTTTCGCTGTTATTAGTGAGGCTTTGCAGATTGTGACTGTTATTTTAGTGGTTTTCGCTTTTATTAGTGAGGTTGCGCAGATTGCCACAGTTATTTCAGTGGTTTTCGCTGTTATTAGTGAGGCTTTGCAGATTGTGACTGTTATTTCAGTGGTTTTCGCTGTTATTAGTGAGGTTGTGCAGATTGCCACAGTTATTTCAGTGGTTTTCGCTGTTATTAGTGAGGCTTTGCAGATTGTGACTGTTATTTCAGTGGTTTTTGCTGTTATTTAGTGAGGTTGTGCAGATTGCCACAGTTATTTCAGTGGTTTTCGCTGTTATTATTGAGGCTTTGCAGATTGTGACTGTTATTTCAGTGGTTTTCGCTGTTATTAGTGAGGTTGTGCAGATTGCCACAGTTATTTCAGTGGTTTTCGCTGTTATTAGTGAGGCTTTGCAGATTGTGACTGTTATTTCAGTGGTTTTCGCTGTTATTAGTGAGGTTGTGCAGATTGCCACAGTTATTTCACTGGTTTTCGCTGTTATAAGTGAGGCTTTGCGGATTGTGACTGTTATTTCAGTGGTTTTTGCTGTTATTAGTGAGGGTTGTGCAGATTGCCACAGTTATTTCAGTGGTTTTCGCTGTTATTAGTGAGGCTTTGCAGATTGTGACTGTTATTTTAGTGGTTTTCGCTGTTATTAGTTAGGTTGTGCAGATTGCCACAGTTATTTCAGTGGTTTTCGCTGTTATTAGTGAGGCTTTGCAGATTGTGACTGTTATTTCAGTGGTTTTTGCTGTTATTAGTGAGGTTGTGCAGATTGCCACAGTTATTTCAGTGGTTTTCGCTGTTATTATTGAGGCTTTGCAGATTGTGACTGTTATTTCAGTGGTTTTCGCTGTTATTAGTGAGGTTGTGCAGATTGCCACAGTTATTTCAGTGGTTTTCGCTGTTATTAGTGAGGCTTTGCAGATTGTGACTGTTATTTCAGTGGTTTTCGCTGTTATTAGTGAGGTTGTGCAGATTGCCACAGTTATTTCACTGGTTTTCGCTGTTATAAGTGAGGCTTTGCGGATTGTGACTGTTATTTCAGTGGTTTTTGCTGTTATTAGTGAGGTTGTGCAGATTGCACAGTTATTTCAGTGGTTTTCGCTGTTATTAGTGAGGCTTTGCAGATTGTGACTGTTATTTTAGTGGTTTTCGCTGTTATTAGTTAGGTTGTGCAGATTGCCACAGTTATTTCAGTGGTTTTCGCTGTTATTAGTGAGGCTTTGCAGATTGTGACTGTTATTTCAGTGGTTTTCGCTGTTATTAGTGAGGTTGTGCAGATTGCCACAGTTATTTCAGTGGTTTTCGCTGTTATTAGTGAGGCTTTGCGGATTGTTACTGTTATTTAGTGGTTTTTCGCTGTTATTAGTGGGGTTGTGCAGATTGCCACAGTTATTTCAGTGGTTTTCGCTGTTATTAGTGAGGCTTTTTAGATTGTGACTGTTATTTTAGTGGTTTTCGCTGTTATTAGTGAGGTTGTGCAGATTGCAACAGTTATTTCAGTGGTTTTCGCTGTTATTGTGAGGGCTTTGCAGATTGTGACTGTTATTTCAGTGGTTTTCGCTGTTATTAGTGAGGTTGTGCAGATTGCCACAGTTATTTCAGTGGTTTTCGCTGTTATAAGTGAGGCTTTGCAGATTGTGACTGTTATTTCAGTGGTTATCGCTGTTTATTAGTGAGGTTGTGCAGATTGCCACAGTTATTTCAGTGGTTTTCGCTGTTATTAGTGAGGCTTTGCAGATTGTGACTGTTATTTTAGTGGTTTTCGCTGTTATTAGTGAGGTTGTGCAGATTGCCACAGTTATTTCAGTGTTTTTCGCTGTTATTAGTGAGGCTTTGCAGATTGTGACTGTTATTTTAGTGGTTTTCGCTGTTATTAGTGAGGTTGTGCAGATTGCCACAGTTATTTCAGTGGTTTTCGCTGTTATTAGTGAGGCTTTGCAGATTGTGACTGTTATTTCAGTGGTTTTCGCTGTTATTAGTGAGGTTGTGCAGATTGCCACAGATATTTCAGTGGTTTTCGCTGTTATTAGTGAGGCTTTGCAGATTGTGACTGTTATTTCAGTGGTTTCGCTGTTATTAGTGAGGTTGTGCAGATTGCCACAGTTATTTCAGTGGTTTTCGCTGTTATTAGTGAGGCTTTGCAGATTGTGACTGTTATTTCAGTGGTTTTCGCTGTTATTAGTGAGGTTGTGCAGATTCCCACAGTTATTTCAGTGGTTTTCGCTGTTATTAGTGAGGCTTTGCAGATTGTGACTGTTATTTCAGTGGTTTTCGCTGTTATTAGTGAGGTTGTTGCCGATTGCCACAGTTATTTCACTGGTTTTCGCTGTTATTAGTGAGGCTTTGCAGATTGTGGACTGTTATTTCAGTGGTTTTCGCTGTTATTAGTGAGGTTGTGCAGATTGCCACAGTTATTTCAGTGGTTTTCGCTGTTATTAGTGAGGCTTTGCAGATTGTGACTGTTATTCAGTGGTTTTCGCTGTTATTAGTGAGGTTGTGCAGATTGCCACAGTTATTTCACTGGTTTCGCTGTTATAAGTGAGGCTTTGCAGATTGTGACTGTTATTTCAGTGGTTTTCGCTGTTATTAGTGAGGTTGTGCAGATTGCCACAGTTATTTCAGTGGTTTTCGCTGTTATTAGTGACGCTTTGCAGATTGTGAATGTTATTTCAGTGGTTTTACGCTGTTATTAGTGAGGTGTGCAGATTTGCCACAGTTATTTCAGTGGTTTTCGCTGTTATTAGTGAGGCTTTGCAGATTGTGACTGTTATTTCAGTGGTTTTCGCTGTTATTAGTGAGGTTGTGCAGATTGCCACAGTTATTTCAGTTGGTTTTCGCTGTTATTAGTGAGGCTTTGCAGATTGTGACTGTTATTTCAGTGGTTTTTCGCTGTTATTAGTGAGGTTGTGCAGATTGCCACAGTTATTTCACTGGTTTTCGCTGTTATTAGTGAGGCTTTGCAGATTGTGACTGTTATTTCAGTGGTTTTCGCTGTTATTAGTGAGGTTGTGCAGATTGCCACAGTTATTTCAGTGGTTTTCGCTGTTATTAGTGAGGCTTTGCAGATTGTGACTGTTATTTCAGTGGTTTTCGCTGTTATTAGTGAGGTTGTGCAGATTGCCACAGTTATTTCAGTGGTTTTCGCTGTTATTAGTGAGGCTTTGCAGATTGTGACTGTTATTTCAGTGGTTTTCGCTGTTATTAGTGAGGTTGTGCAGATTGCCACAGTTATTTCAGTGGTTTTCGCTGTTATTAGTGAGGCTTTGCAGATTGTGACTGTTATTTCAGTGTTTTCGCTGTTATTAGTGAGGTTGTGCAGATTGCACAGTTATTTCAGTGGTTTTCGCTGTTATTAGTGAGGCTTGCAGATTGGACTGTTATTTAGTGGTTTTCGCTGTTCTTAGTGAGGTTGTGCAGATTGCCACAGTTATTTCAGTGGTTTCGCTGTTATTAGTGAGGCTTTGCAGATTGTGACTGTTATTTCAGTGGTTTTCGCTGTTATAGTGAGGTTGTGCAGATTGCCACAGTTATTTCAGTGGTTTTCGCTGTTATTAGTGAGGCTTTGCAGATTGTGACTGTTATTTCAGGGGGTTTTCGCTGTTTTTAGTGAGGTTGTGCAGATTGCCACAGTTATTTCAGTGGTTTTCGCTGTTATTAGTGAGGCTTGCAGATTGTGTCTGTTATTTCAGTGGTTTTCGCTGTTATTAGTGAGGTTGTGCAGATTGCCACAGTTTATTATCAGTGGTTTTCGCTGTTGTTAGTGAGGCTTTGCAGATTGTGACTGTTATTTCAGTGGTTTTCGCTGTTATTAGTGAGGTTGTGCAGATTGCCACAGTTATTTCAGTGGTTTTCGCTGTTATTAGTGAGGCTTTGCAGATTGTGGACTGTTATTTCAGTGGTTTTCGCTGTTATTAGTGAGGTTGTGCAGATTGCCACAGTTATTTCAGTGGTTTTCGCTGTTATTAGTGAGGCTTTGCAGATTGTGACTGTTATTTCAGTGGTTTTCGCTGTTATTAGTGAGGTTGTGCAGATTGCCACAGTTATGTCACTGGTTTTCGCTATTATTAGTGAGGCTTTGCAGATTGTGACTGTTATTTCAGTGGTTTTCGCTGTTATTAGTAAGGTTGTGCAGATTGCCACAGTTATTTCAGTGGTTTTCGCTGCTATTAGTGAGGCTCTGCAGATTGTGACTGTTATTTCAGTGGGTTTTCGCTGGTTATTAGCGAGGTTGTGCAGATTGCCACAGTTATTTCACTGGTTTTCGCTGTTATAAGTGAGGCTTTGCAGATTGTGACTGTTATTTCAGTGGTTTTCGCTGTTATTAGTGAGGTTGTGCAGATTGCCACAGTTATTTCAGTGGTTTTCGCTGTTATTAGTGAGGCTTTGCAGATTGTGACTGTTATTTCAGTGGTTTTCGCTGTTATTAGTGAGGTTGTGCAGATTGCCACAGTTTATTTCAGTGGTTTTCGCTGTTATTAGTGAGGCTTTGCAGATTGTGACTGTTATTTTCAGTGGTTTTCGCTGTTATTAGTGAGGTTGTGCAGATTGCCACAGTTATTTCAGTGGTTTTCGCTGTTATTAGTGAGGCTTTGCAGATTGTGACTGTTATTTCAGTGGTTTTCGCTGTTATTAGTGAGGTTGTGCAGATTGCCACAGTTATTTCAGTGGTTTTCGCTGTTATTAGTGAGGCTTTGCAGATTGTGACTGTTATTTTAAGTGTTTTCGCTGTTATTAGTGAGGTTGTGCAGATTGCCACAGTTATTTCAGTGGTTTTCGCTGTTATTAGTGAGGCTTTGCAGATTGTGACTGTTATTTCAGTGGTTTTCGCTGTTATTAGTGAGGTTGTGCAGATTGCCACAGTTATTTCAGTGGTTTTCGCTGTTATTAGTGAGGCTTTGCAGATTGTGACTGTTATTTTAGTGGTTTTTCGCTGTTATTAGTGAGGTTGCGCAGATTGCCACAGTTATTTCAGTGGTTTTTCGCTGTTATTAGTGAGGCTTTGCAGATTGTGACTGTTATTTCAGTGGTTTTCGCTGTTATTAGTGAGGTTGTGCAGATTGCCACAGTTATTTCAGTGGTTTTCGCTGTTATTAGTGAGGCTTTGCAGATTGTGACTGTTATTTCAGTGGTTTTTCGCTGTTATTAGTGAGGTTGTGCAGATTGCCACAGTTATTTCAGTGGTTTTCGCTGTTATTAGTGAGGCTTTGCAGATTGTGACTGTTATTTCAGTGGTTTTCGCTGTTATTAGTGAGGTTGTGCAGATTGCCACAGTTATTTCAGTGGTTTTCGCTGTTATTAGTGAGGCTTTGCAGATTGTGACTGTTATTTCAGTGGTTTTCGCTGTTATTAGTGAGGTTGTGCAGATTGCCACAGTTATTTCACTGGTTTTCGCTGTTATAAGTGAGGCTTTGCGGATTGTGACTGTTATTTCAGTGGTTTTCGCTGTTATTAGTGAGGTTGTGCAGATTGCCACAGTTATTTCAGTGGTTTTCGCTGTTATTAGTGAGGCTTTGCAGATTGTGACTGCTATTTTAGTGGTTTTCGCTGTTATTAGTTAGGTTGTGCAGATTGCCACAGTTATTTCAGTGGTTTTCGCTGTTATTAGTGAGGCTTTGCAGATTGTGACTGTTATTTCAGTGGTTTTCGCTGTTATTAGTGAGGTTGTGCAGATTGCCACAGTTATTTCAGTGGTTTCGCTGTTATTAGTGAGGCTTTGCAGATTGTGACTGTTATTTTAGTGGTTTTCGCTGTTATTAGTGAGGTTGTGCAGATTGCCACAGTTATTTCAGTGGTTTTTGCTGTTATTAGTGAGGCTTTGCAGATTGTGACTGTTATTTCAGTGGTTTTCGCTGTTATTAGTGAGGTTGTGCAGATTGCCATAGTTATTTCAGTGGTTTTCGCTGTTATTAGTGAGGCTTTGCAGATTGTGACTGTTATTTCAGTGGTTTTCGCTGTTATTAGTGAGGTTGTGCAGATTGCCACAGTTATTTCAGTGGTTTTCGCTGTTATTAGTGAGGCTTTGCAGATTGTGACTGTTATTTCAGTGGTTTTCGCTGTTATTAGTGAGGTTGTGCAGATTGCCACAGTTATTTCAGTGGTTTTCGCTGTTATTAGTGAGGCTTTGCAGATTGTGACTGTTATTTCAGTGGTTTTCGCTGTTATTAGTGAGGTTGTGCAGATTGCCACAGTTATTTCAGTGGTTTTCGCTGTTATTAGTGAGGCTTTGCAGATTGTGACTGTTATTTTAGTGGTTTTCGCTGTTATTAGTGAGGTTGTGCAGATTGCCACAGTTATTTCAGTGGTTTTCGCTGTTATTAGTAAGGCTTTGCAGATTGTGACTGTTATTTCAGTGGTTTTCGCTGTTATTAGTGAGGTTGTGCAGATTGCCACAGTTATTTCAGTGGTTTTCGCTGTTATTAGTGAGGCTTTGCAGATTGTGACTGTTATTTCAGGGGTTTTCGCTGTTTTTAGTGAGGTTGTGCAGATTGCCACAGTTATTTCAGTGGTTTTCGCTGTTATTAGTGAGGCTTGCAGATTGTGACTGTTATTTCAGTGGTTTTCGCTGTTATTAGTGAGGTTGTGCAGATTGCCACAGTTATTTCAGTGGTTTTCGCTGTTGTTAGTGAGGCTTTGCAGATTGTGACTGTTATTTCAGTGGTTTCGCTGTTATTAGTGAGGTTGTGCAGATTGCCACAGTTATTTCAGTGGTTTTCGCTGTTATTAGTGAGGCTTTGCAGATTGTGACTGTTATTTCAGTGGTTTTCGCTGTTATTAGTGAGGTTGTGCAGATTGCCACAGTTATTTCAGTGGTTTTCGCTGTTATTAGTGAGGCTTTGCAGATTGTGACTGTTATTCAGTGGTTTTCGCTGTTATTAGTGAGGTTGTGCAGATTGCCACAGTTATGTCACTGGTTTTCGCTGTTATTAGTGAGGCTTTGCAGATTGTGACTGTTATTTCAGTGGTTTTCGCTGTTATTAGTAAGGTTGTGCAGATTGCCACAGTTATTTCAGTGGTTTTCGCTGTTATTAGTGAGGCTCTGCAGATTGTGACTGTTATTTCAGTGGTTTTCGCTGTATTAGCGAGGTTGTGCAGATTGCCACAGTTATTTCACTGGTTTTCGCTGTTATAAGTGAGGCTTTGCAGATTGTGACTGTTATTTCAGTGGTTTTCGCTGTTATTAGTGAGGTTGTGCAGATTGCCACAGTTATTTCAGTGGTTTTCGCTGTTATTAGTGAGGCTTTGCAGATTGTGACTGTTTATTTCAGTGGTTTTCGCTGTTATTAGTGAGGTTGTGCAGATTGCCACAGTTATTTCAGTGGTTTTCGCTGTTATTAGTGAGGCTTTGCAGATTGTGACTGTTATTTCAGTGGTTTTCGCTGTTATTAGTGAGGTTGTGCAGATTGCCACAGTTATTTCAGTGGTTTTCGCTGTTATTAGTGAGGCTTTGCAGATTGTGACTGTTATTTCAGTGGTTTTCGCTGTTATTAGTGAGGTTGTGCAGATTGCCACAGTTATTTCAGTGGTTTTCGCTGTTATTAGTGAGGCTTTGCAGATTGTGACTGTTATTTTAGTGATTTTCGCTGTTATTAGTGAGGTTGTGCAGATTGCCACAGTTATTTCAGTGGTTTTCGCTGTTATTAGTGAGGCTTTGCAGATTGTGACTGTTATTTCAGTGGTTTTCGCTGTTATTAGTGAGGTTGTGCAGATTGCCACAGTTATTTCAGTGGTTTTCGCTGTTATTAGTGAGGCTTTGCAGATTGTGACTGTTATTTTAGTGGTTTTCGCTCTTATAGTGAGGTTGCGCAGATTGCCACAGTTATTTCAGTGGTTTTCGCTGTTATTAGTGAGGCTTTGCAGATTGTGGACTGTTATTTCAGTGGTTTCGCTGTTATTAGTGAGGTTGTGCAGATTGCCACAGTTATTTCAGTGGTTTTCGCTGTTATTAGTGAGGCTTTGCAGATTGTGACTGTTATTTCAGTGGTTTTTGCTGTTATTAGTGAGGTTGTGCAGATTGCCACAGTTATTTCAGTGGTTTCGCTGTTATTAGTGAGGCTTGCAGATTGTGACTGTTATTTCAGTGGTTTTCGCTGTTATTAGTGAGGTTGTGCAGATTGCCACAGTTATTTCAGGGTTTTCGCTGTTATAGTGAGGCTTTGCAGATTGTGACTGTTATTTCAGTGGTTTTCGCTGTTATTAGTGAGGTTGTGCAGATTGCCACAGTTATTTCACTGGTTTTCGCTGTTATAAGTGAGGCTTTGCGGATTGTGACTGTTATTTTCAGTGGTTTTTGCTGTTATTAGTGAGGTTGTGCAGATTGCCACAGTTATTTCAGTGGTTTTCGCTGTTATTAGTGAGGCTTTGCAGATTGTGACTGTTATTTAGTGGTTTTCGCTGTTATTAGTTAGGTTGTGCAGATTGCCACAGTTATTTCAGTGGTTTTCGCTGTTATTAGTGAGGCTTTGCAGATTGTGACTGTTATTTCAGTGGTTTTCGCTGTTATTAGTGAGGTTGTGCAGATTGCCACAGTTATTTCAGTGGTTTTCGCTGTTATTAGTGAGGCTTTGCAGATTGTGACTGTTATTTTAGTGGTTTTTCGCTGTTATTAGTGAGGTTGTGCAGATTGCCACAGTTATTTCAGTGGTTTTGCTGTTATTAGTGAGGCTTTGCAGATTGTGACTGTTATTTCAGTGGTTTTTCGCTGTTATTAGTGAGGTTGTGCAGATTGCCACAGTTATTTCAGTGGTTTTCGCTGTTATTAGTGAGGCTTTGCAGATTGTGACTGTTATTTCAGTGGTTTTCGCTGTTATTAGTGAGGTTGTGCAGATTGCCACAGTTATTTCAGTGGTTTTCGCTGTTATTAGTGAGCTTTGCAGATTGTGACTGTTATTTTAGTGGTTTTCGCTGTTATTAGTGAGGTTTGTGCAGATTGCCACAGTTATTTCAGTGGTTTTCGCTGTTATTAGTGAGGCTTTGCAGGTTGTGACTGTTATTTTAGTGGTTTTCGCTGTTATTAGTGAGGCTGTGCAGATTGCCACAGTTATTTCAGTGGTTTTCGCTGTTATTAGTGAGGCTTTGCAGATTGTGACTGTTATTTCAGTGGTTTTCGCTGTTATTAGTGAGGTTGTGCAGATTGCCACAGTTATTTCAGTGGTTTTCGCTGTTATTAGTGAGGCTTTGCAGATTGTGACTGTTATTTCAGTGGTTTTCGCTGTTATTAGTGAGGTTGTGCAGATTGCCACAGTTATTTCAGTGGTTTTCGCTGTTATTAGCGAGGCTTTGCAGATTGTGGACTGTTATTTCAGTGGTTTTCTGCTGTTATTAGTGAGGTTGTGCAGATTGCCACAGTTATTTCAGTGGTTTTCGCTGTTATTAGTGGAGGCTTTGCAGATTGTGACTGTTATTTCAGTGGTTTTCGCTGTTATTAGTGAGGTTGTGCAGATTGCCACAGTTATTTCACTGGTTTTCGCTGTTATTAGTGTGGGCTTTGCAGATTGTGACTGTTATTTCAGTGGTTTTCGCTGTTATTAGTGAGGGTTGTGCAGATTGCCACAGTTATTTCAGTGGTTTCGCTGTTATTAGTGAGGCTTTGCAGATTGTGACTGTTATTTCAGTGGTTTTCGCTGTTATTAGTGAGGTTGTGCAGATTGCCACAGTTATTTCACTGGTTTTCGTTGTTATAAGTGAGGCTTTGCAGATTGTGACTGTTATTTCAGTTGTTTTCGCTGTTATTAGTGAGGTTGTGCAGATTGCCACAGTTATTTCAGTGGTTTTCGCTGTTATTAGTGAGGCTTTGCAGATTGTGACTGTTATTTCAGTGGTTTTCGCTGTTATTAGTGAGGGTTGTGCAGATTCCCACAGTTATTTCAGTGGTTTTCGCTGTTATTAGTGAGGCTTTGCAGATTGTGACTGTTATTTCAGTGGTTTTCGCTGTTATTAGTGAGGTTGTGCAGATTGCCACAGTTATTTCAGTGGTTTTCGCTGTTATTAGTGAGGCTTTGCAGATTGTGACTGTTATTTCAGTGGTTTTCGCTGTTATTAGTGAGGTTGTGCAGATTGCCACAGTTATTTCAGTGGTTTTCGCTGTTATAAGTGAGGCTTTGCAGATTGTGACTGTTATTTCAGTGGTTTTCGCTGTTATTAGTGAGGTTGTGCAGATTGCCACAGTTATTTCAGTGGTTTTCGCTGTTATTAGTGAGGCCTTTGCAGATAATGACTGTTATTTTAGTGGTTTTCGCTGTTATTAGTGAGGTTGTGCAGATTGCCACAGTTATTTCAGTGGTTTTCGCTGTTATTAGTGAGGCTTTGCAGATTGTGACTGTTATTTCAGTGGTTTTCGCTGTTATTAGTGAGGTTGTGCAGATTGCCACAGTTATTTCAGTGGTTTTCGCTGTTATTAGTGAGGCTTTGCAGATTGTGACTGTTATTTTAGTGGTTTTCGCTGTTATTAGTGAGGTTGTGCAGATATCCACAGTTATTTCAGTGGTTTTCGCTGTTATTAGTGAGGCTTTGCAGATTGTGACTGTTATTTCAGTGGTTTTCGCTGTTATTAGTGAGGTTGTGTAGATTGCCACAGTTATTTCAGTGGTTTTCGCTGTTATTAGTGAGGCTTTGCAGATTGTGACTGTTATTTCAGTGGTTTTCGCTGTTATTAGTGAGGTTGTGCAGATTGCCACAGTTATTTCAGTGGTTTTCGCTGTTATTAGTGAGGCTTTGCAGATTGTGACTGTTATTTTAGTGGTTTTCGCTGTTATTAGTGAGGTTGTGCAGATTGCCACAGTTATTTCAGTGGTTTTCGCTGTTATTAGTGAGGCTTTGCAGATTGTGACTGTTATTTCAGTGGTTTTCGCTGTTATTAGTGAGGTTGTGCAGATTGCCACAGTTATTTCAGTGGTTTTCGCTGTTATTAGTGAGGCTTTGCAGATTGTGACTGTTATTTTAGTGGTTTTCGCTGTTATTAGTGAGGTTGTGCAGATTGCCACATGTTATTTCAGTGGTTTTCGCTGTTATTAGTGAGGCTTTGCAGATTGTGACTGTTATTTAGTGGTTTTCGCTGTTATTAGTGAGGTTGTGCAGATTGCCACAGTTATTTCAGTGGTTTTCGCTGTTATTAGTGAGGCTTTGCAGATTGTGACTGTTATTTCAGTGGTTTTCGCTGTTATTAGTGAGGTTGTGCAGATTGCCACAGTTATTTCAGTGGTTTTCGCTGTTATTAGTGAGGCTTTGCAGATTGTGACTGTTATTTCAGTGGTTTTCGCTGTTATTAGTGAGGTTGTGCAGATTGCCACAGTTATTTCAGTGGCTTTCGCTGTTATTAGTGAGGCTTTGCAGATTGTGACTGTTATTTCAGTGGTTTTCGCTGTTATTAGGTGAGGTTGTGCAGATTGCCACAGTTATTTCACTGGTTTTCGCTGTTATTAGTGAGGCTTTGCAGATTGTGACTGTTATTTCAGTGGTTTTCGCTGTTATTAGTGAGGTTGTGCAGATTGCCACAGTTATTTCAGTGGTTCTCGCTGTTATTAGTGAGGCTTTGCAGATTGTGACTGTTATTTCAGTGGTTTTCGCTGTTATTAGTGAGGCTTTGCAGATTGTGACTGTTATTTCAGTGGTTTTCGCTGTTATTAGTGAGGTTGTGCAGATTGCCACAGTTATTTCACTGGTTTTCGCTGTTATTAGTGAGGCTTTGCAGATTGTGACTGTTTATTTCAGTGGTTTTCGCTGTTATTAGTGAGGTTGTGCAGATTGCCACAGTTATTTCAGTGGTTTTCGCTGTTATTAGTGAGGCTTTGCAGATTGTGACTGTTATTTCAGTGGTTTTCGCTGTTATTAGTGAGGTTGTGCAGATTGCCACAGTTATTTCACTGGTTTTCGCTGTTATAAGTGAGGCTTTGCAGATTGTGACTGTTATTTCAGTGGTTTTCGCTGTTATTAGTGAGGTTGTGCAGATTGCCACAGTTATTTCAGTGGTTTTCGCTGTTATTAGTGAGGCTTTGCAGATTGTGACTGTTATTTCAGTGGTTTTCGCTGTTATTAGTGAGGTTGTGCAGATTCCCACAGTTATTTCAGTGGTTTTCGCTGTTATTAGTGAGGCTTTGCAGATTGTGACTGTTATTTCAGTGGTTTTCGCTGTTATTAGTGAGGTTGTGCAGATTGCCACAGTTATTTCAGTGGTTTCGCTGTTATTAGTGAGGCTTTGCAGATTGTGACTGTTATTTCAGTGGTTTTTCGCTGTTATTAGTGAGGTTGTGCAGATTACCACAGTTATTTCAGTGGTTTTCGCTGTTATTAGTGAGGCTTTGCAGATTGTGACTGTTATTTCAGTGGTTTTCGCTGTTATTAGTGAGGTTGTGCAGATTGCCACAGTTATTTCACTGGTTTTCGCTGTTATAAGTGAGGCTTTGCAGATTGTGACTGTTATTTCAGTGGTTTTCGCTGGTATTAGTGAGGTTGTGCAGATTGCCACAGTTATTTCTGTGGTTTTCGCTGTTATTAGTGAGGCTTTGCAGATTGTGACTGTTATTTAGTGGTTTTCGCTGTTATTAGTTGAGGTTGTGCAGATTGCCACAGTTATTTCAGTGGTTTTCGCTGTTATTAGTGAGGCTTTGCAGATTGTGACTGTTATTTTCAGTGGTTTTCGCTGTTATTAGTGAGGTTGTGCAGATTGCCACAGTTATTTCAGTGGTTTTCGCTGTTATTAGTGAGGCTTTGCAGATTGTGACTGTTATTTTAGTGGTTTTCGCTGTTATTAGTGAGGTTGTGCAGATTGCCACAGTTATTTCAGTGGTTTTCGCTGTTATTAGTGAGGCTTTGCAGATTGTGACTGTTATTTCAGTTGTTTTCGCTGTTATTAGTGAGGTTGTGCAGATTGCCACAGTTATTTCAGTGGTTTTCGCTGTTATTAGTGAGGCTTTGCAGATTGTGACTGTTATTTCAGTGGTTTCCGCTGTTATTAGTGAGGTTGTGCAGATTGCCACAGTTATTTCAGTGGTTTTCGCTGTTATTAGTGAGGCTTTGCAGATTGTGACTGTTATTGTAGTGGTTTTCGCTGTTATTAGTGAGGTTGTGCAGATTGCCACAGTTATTTCAGTGGTTTTCGCTGTTATTAGTGAGGCTTTGCAGATTGTGACTGTTATTTCAGTGGTTTTCGCTGTTATTAGTGAGGTTGTGCAGATTGCCACAGTTATTTCAGTGGTTTTCGCTGTTATTAGTGAGGCTTTGCAGATTGTGACTGTTATTTTAGTGGTTTTCGCTGTTATTAGTGAGGTTGTGCAGATTGCCACAGTTATTTCAGTGGTTTTCGCTGTTATTAGTGAGGCTTTGCAGATTGTGGCTGTCATTTTAGTGGTTTTCGCTGTTATTAGTGAGGTTGTGCAGATTGCCACAGTTATTTCAGTGGTTTTCGCTGTTATTAGTGAGGCTTTGCAGATTGTGACTGTTATTTCAGTGGTTTTCGCTGTTATTAGTGAGGTTGTGCAGATTGCCACAGTTATTTCAGTGGTTTTCGCTGTTATTAGTGAGGCTTTGCAGATTGTGACTGTTATTTCAGTGGTTTTCGCTGTTATTAGTGAGGTTGTGCAGATTGCCACAGTTATTTCAGTGGCTTTCGCTGTTATTAGTGAGGCTTTGCAGATTGTGACTGTTATTTCAGTGGTTTTCGCTGTTATTAGTGAGGTTGTGCAGATTGCCACAGTTATTTCACTGGTTTTCGCTGTTATTAGTGAGGCTTTGCAGATTGTGACTGTTATTTCAGTGGTTTTCGCTGTTATTAGTGAGGTTGTGCAGATTGCCACAGTTATTTTAGTGGTTTTCGCTGTTATTAGTGAGGCTTTGCAGATTGTGACTGTTATTTCAGTGGTTTTCGCTGTTATTAGTGAGGTTGTGCAGATTGCCACAGTTATTTCAGTGGTTTTCGCTGTTATTAGTGTGGCTTTGCAGATTGTGACTGTTATTTTAGTGGTTTTCGCTGTTATTAGTGAGGTTGTGCAGATTGCCACAGTTATTTCAGTGGTTTTCGCTGTTATTAGTGAGGCTTTGCAGATTGTGACTGTTATTTTAGTGGTTTTCGCTGTTATTAGTGAGGTTGTGCAGATTGCCACAGATATTTCAGTGGTTTTCGCTGTTATTAGTGAGGCTTTGCAGATTGTGACTGTTATTTTAGTGGTTTTCGCTGTTATTAGTGAGGTTGTGCAGATTGCCACAGTTATTTCAGTGGTTTTCGCTGTTATTAGTGAGGCTTTGCAGATTGTGACTGTTATTTCAGTGGTTTTCGCTGTTATTAGTGAGGCTTTGCAGATTGTGACTGTTATTTAGTGGTTTTCGCTGTTATTAGTGAGGTTGTGCAGATTGCCACAGTTATTTCAGTGGTTTTCGCTGTTATTAGTGAGGCTTTGCAGATTGTGACTGTTATTTCAGTGGTTTTCGCTGTTATTAGTGAGGTTGTGCAGATTGCCACAGTTATTTCACTGGTTTTCGCTGTTATAAGTGAGGCTTTGCAGATTGTGACTGTTATTTCAGTGGTTTTCGCTGTTATTAGTGAGGTTTTGCAGATTGCCACAGTTATTTCAGTGGTTTTCGCTGTTATTAGTGAGGCTTTGCACATTGTGACTGTTATTTCAGTTGTTTTCGCTGTTATTAGTGAGGCTTTGCAGATTGTGACTGTTATTTCAGTGGTTTTCGCTGTTATTAGTGAGGTTGTGCAGATTGCCACAGTTATTTCACTGGTTTTCGCTGTTATAAGTGAGGCTTTGCAGATTGTGACTGTTATTTCAGTGGTTTTCGCTGTTATTAGTGAGGTTGTGCAGATTGCCACAGTTATTTCAGTGGTTTTCGCTGTTATTAGTGAGGCTTTGCAGATTGTGACTGTTATTTCAGTGGTTTTCGCTGTTATTAGTGAGGTTGTGCAGATTGCCACAGTTATTTCAGTGGTTTTCGCTGTTATTAGTGAGGCTTTGCAGATTGTGACTGTTATTTCAGTGGTTTTCGCTGTTATTAGTGAGGTTGTGCAGATTACCACAGTTATTTCAGTGGTTTTCGCTGTTATTAGTGAGGCTTTGCAGATTGTGACTGCTATTTCAGTGGTTTTCGCTGTTATTAGTGAGGTTGTGCAGATTGCCACAGTTATTTCACTGGTTTTCGCTGTTATTAGTGAGGCTTTGCGGATTGTGACTGTTATTTAGTGGTTTTCGCTGTTATTAGTGAGGTTGTGCAGATTGCCACAGTTATTTCAGTGGTTTTCGCGGTTATTAGTGAGGCTTTGCAGATTGTGACTGTTATTTCAGTGGTTTTCGCTGTTATTAGTGAGGTTGTGCAGATTGCCACAGTTATTTCAGTGGTTTTCGCTGTTATTAGTGAGGCTTTGCAGATTGTGACTGTTATTTCAGTGGTTTTCGCTGTTATTAGTGAGGTTGTGCAGATTGCCACAGTTATTTCACTGATTTTCGCTGTTATTAGTGAGGCTTTGCAGATTGTGACTGTTATTTCAGTGGTTTTCGCTGTTATTAGTGAGGTTGTGCAGATTGCCACAGTTATTTCAGTGGTTTTCGCTGTTATTAGTGAGGCTTTGCAGATTGTGACTGTTATTTCAGTGGTTTTCGCTGTTATTAGTGAGGTTGTGCAGATTGCCACAGTTATTACACTGGTTTTCGCTGTTATAAGTGAGGCTTTGCAGATTGTGACTGTTATTTCAGTGGTTTTCGCTGTTATTAGTGAGGTTGTGCAGATTGCCACAGTTATTTCAGTGGTTTTCGCTGTTATTAGTGAGGCTTTGCAGATTGTGACTGTTATTTCAGTGGTTTTCGCTGTTATTAGTGAGGTTGTGCAGATTGCCACAGTTATTTCAGTGGTTTTCGCTGTTATTAGTGAGGCTTTGCAGATTGTGACTGTTATTTCAGTGGTTTTCGCTGTTATTAGTGAGGTTGTGCAGATTGCCACAGTTATTTCAGTGGTTTTCGCTGTTATTAGTGAGGCTTTGCAGATTGTGACGAATATTTCAGTGGTTTTCGCTGTTATTAGTGAGGTTGTGCAGATTGCCACAGTTATTTCAGTGGTTTTCGCTGTTATTAGTGAGGCTTTGCAGATTGTGACTGTTATTTTAGTGGTTTTCGCTGTTATTAGTGAGGTTGTGCAGATTGCCACAGTTATTTCAGTGGTTTTCGCTGTTATTAGTGAGGCTTTGCAGATTGTGACTGTTATTTTAGTGGTTTTCGCTGTTATTAGTGAGTTGTGCAGATTGCCACAGTTATTTCAGTGGTTTTCGCTGTTATTAGTGAGGCTTTGCAGATTGTGACTGTTATTTTAGTGGTTTTCGCTGTTATTAGTGAGGTTGTGCAGATTGCCACAGTTATTTCAGTGGTTTTCGCTGTTATTAGTGAGGCTTTGCAGATTGTGACTGTTATTTCAGTGGTTTTCGCTGTTATTAGTGAGGCTTTGCAGATTGTGACTGTTATTTTAGTGGTTTTCGCTGTTATTAGTGAGGTTGTGCAGATTGCCACAGTTATTTCAGTGGTTTTCGCTGTTATTAGTGAGGCTTTGCAGATTGTGACTGTTATTTCAGTGGTTTTCGCTGTTATTAGTGAGGTTGTGCAGATTGCCACAGTTATTTCACTGGTTTTCGCTGTTATAAGTGAGGCTTTGCAGATTGTGACTGTTATTTCAGTGGTTTTCGCTGTTATTAGTGAGGTTTTGCAGATTGCCACAGTTATTTCAGTGGTTTTCGCTGTTATTAGTGAGGCTTTGCACATTGTGACTGTTATTTCAGTTGTTTTCGCTGTTATTAGTGAGGCTTTGCAGATTGTGACTGTTATTTCAGTGTTTTCGCTGTTATTAGTGAGGTTGTGCAGATTGCCACAGTTATTTCACTGGTTTTCGCTGTTATAAGTGAGGCTTTGCAGATTGTGACTGTTATTTCAGTGGTTTTCGCTGTTATTAGTGAGGTTGTGCAGATTGCCACAGTTATTTCAGTGGTTTTCGCTGTTATTAGTGAGGCTTTGCAGATTGTGACTGTTATTTCAGTGGTTTTCGCTGTTATTAGTGAGGTTGTGCAGATTGCCACAGTTATTTCAGTGGTTTTCGCTGTTATTAGTGAGGCTTTGCAGATTGTGACTGTTATTTCAGTGGTTTCGCTGTTATTAGTGAGGTTGTGCAGATTACCACAGTTATTTCAGTGGTTTTCGCTGTTATTAGTAAGGCTTTGCAGATTGTGACTGCTATTTCAGTGGTTTTCGCTGTTATTAGTGAGGTTGTGCAGATTGCCACAGTTATTTCAGTGGTTTTCGCGGTTATTAGTGAGGCTTTGCAGATATTGACTGTTATTTCAGTGGTTTTCGCTGTTATTAGTGAGGTTGTGCAGATTGCCACAGTTATTTCAGTGGTTTTCGCTGTTATTAGTGAGGCTTTGCAGATTGTGACTGTTATTTCAGTGGTTTTCGCTGTTATTAGTGAGGTTGTGCAGATTGCCACAGTTATTTCACTGATTTTCGCTGTTATTAGTGAGGCTTTGCAGATTGTGACTGTTATTTCAGTGGTTTTCGCTGTTATTAGTGAGGTTGTGCAGATTGCCACAGTTATTTCAGTGGTTTTCGCTGTTATTAGTGAGGCTTTGCAGATTGTGACTGTTATTTCAGTGGTTTTCGCTGTTATTAGTGAGGTTGTGCAGATTGCCACAGTTATTACACTGGTTTTCGCTGTTATAAGTGAGGCTTTGCAGATTGTGACTGTTATTTCAGTGGTTTTCGCTGTTATTAGTGAGGTTGTGCAGATTGCCACAGTTATTTCAGTGGTTTTCGCTGTTATTAGTGAGGCTTTGCAGATTGTGACTGTTATTTCAGTGGTTTTCGCTGTTATTAGTGAGGTTGTGCAGATTGCCACAGTTATTTCAGTGGTTTTCGCTGTTATTAGTGAGGCTTTGCAGATTGTGACTGTTATTTCAGTGGTTTTCGCTGTTATTAGTGAGGTTGTGCAGATTGCCACAGTTATTGAGCTGAGCGAGCGAAGCGAGCGAAGCTCTTATGCGTCGACGAAATATGAAACCTTTGTAACCAAACTCCTCCTAGACCGTTTGATCAATCAATCTGAAATTTTACATACTAATAGTATTTTCGACGGTGAGTGCTAACATCTATTTTTTGTTACTAAATTCGCGAAAAAAAATCGCTAGGGATAGGCTTCTTAGTTAACAATTTTCCTGATGAATGAACCAAAATTAGTACGAAGGTTTGTGTCATAGAAATCTAAATTTAGGTTTTATGTATTAAGAACGATTTCTGCGTTTTTTTCCAAGAATTTCAAAATATACGGCAAACAAAATACAATTTTGACAAAAAATCGCTGTCTTTTTAACAATAAACGTTAGTTTACTTGTATAAATGAAGTTATGGTATTAATCTTAGGTAATTAGTTTTCGCGTGCTTGAACCAGAATTAGTATTTACATCAAGATCTTAGCACAGGCATCCAATTTTGAAAGCTCACTGCAGCAGCTTTCGCCAATTCGCCGTTAGGAGTTTCAAACATTGAAGAGAAACTGTATTTTGGTTTATTTAATTCCTAGCAAGTGGATTTGTACATGTTCATGAAAAATAGTACGTTTATTTATGAATTTTAAATCATAGGACTTTAAAGATTCCAGGAATCAGAAATTAAACAATTTTTTTCCGGTTTTCAGGGTATTTTCACGGTAAAAATTTGAATTTTTAACGGTTTTTTGCCTGTAGCGGCTAAACGAAGCGTCCTACAGTGTTCACATGTATGATCGACCCCCATTATTTAGACATTTTCTACCGTTCTTCCATACATTATTTTCCTCTACATCGAGTTTTTAAAGATATACATACAAAAGATGGGAAAACTGATAAAACTCAGATTTTGAATTTTTAACAGTTTTTTGCCCGTAGCGGCTAAACCATGTACTTTAGGGTTTTCATATGTATGAACGACCCCCATTATTTTGACATTTTCTACCTTTTTGTTATACATCATTTTTCTCTAAATTGAGTTTTAAAAAATGTGTCCTTGCAAAAGTTAGAAAATGTGACAAAATTTAGATTCTTGGTCATAATATTGTTAATCAATGAAATCTGAAAATAAAGATGAATTAGTTGAATGAATGACTAAAAATTGAGAAAAGAAAATTGTTTCATAACTATCATAACTAATATATAAAACTTAAAACTTATAGCAAAAAGTCATGATTAATTAAAGTAAAAGGAATCAAGTAATTTAAGAGTTTAGTATTTCAGAACAATCTACGAATAACAAAGTTGTTTCCAATGTACACTGAAATCCAATGTTCAATTGCATATGAATTAATTTTGATCAAATTTCATGACAATGTGAATAATAATAGTATAAAATAATATATGTAATTCTCATGTCAGTCCGACGGGTTTCCATATGAAATTTTCGCTGGCATGTATCAAACCCCTAACTTGAAAATCGTTTTTCTACGAAACTATGATAGATTTTGGAATGAAACAAAGACCATAGGGAAGCTACTGATGAGGTTTAGATTCTGTGTAGTTTTTTATGATTTTCAAAGCAGGTAAACGAAAATCGAAATAAAAATTGTAAAAACTGGGAATGTGTTTACTTCAGATGTGTCTTTTGCCAGGCGGTGCAACGACCAAACAAATCGCATGTAATAAAGAAGTATTAATTTATAATTTGTAGCAATTACATACGTGTTCGATGGGTGGAAAATTTTAAAATCATAAAACTTCACTATAAGTTGGTAGGTATCCTGTTCTAGATGCAATAAAAGTTATTGGAATATAAATAAGAGATAATTTGGGATAAAACACTAATAACCTTCATTGTCGATATAACGAGACAATGAAAATATTCCGTCTTTGTCACCATTATCTTTTATAGTTTGAATAACATTTGTTACATCAAATATAATATATGCGTCAATATTTTAGCAAGCTTAACGACTTTGAGCACCGACTTCAGCCCATCCCACTAATTTCATTGTTTTCTGAGTTGCTAATATGCCTAACATATTAAGAATTCCCACCCTGTTCATCAAATTTTTGCCTGTTTCCTTTTTGAAAATGTATCCTTTTTACTTGAAGTGATAACAAAATTTGACAGTCTTTGGACATCCTTCAATGATTTTATTTGAAAATAGTGAAGAATTCTGTGCGATTTTAATTATTTTAGTTTGTTTTAATTATAAACTAACCTTAGCGAAACGATTTTAACTAATCTCATAATTTATTTTTATCTAAAACATCCATTATTATTGATTAATAAAGCTTTAAGCGATTTACGCTTTTAGTTAATGAAATTGAACAGTGAGAAGTGTAGTGTAGTGAAGATTTATCGAACAATCAAGTTTTGTTCAACTCAGTTCGTGCATATTACTCGAATTCACATAGATATAGTTTACAAATTAGAAGAAGACAGAAGTGAAAAATTCTGTGCGAATTTAATTATTTTAGTTTATTTTAATTATAAATTTAAATTAGTGAAACGAAGTTAGTTAATCTAATAATTAATTTATAAACGGAAACATACAATAATATTCATTAATAAAGCTTTACGCTTTTAGTTAATGAAATTGAACAGTGAAAAGTGTTTCGTATGAACATTTGTTGAACGGTCAAGTTCAATTCAACTCAATTTACTGCATATTACTTGAATACGGAATATACAGTAGATGAATTGAAAAAACTTTAGGCCTGACAAAAAATCACTCCATTTGGAGCTCACAAGCATTTTGTGCACACGAATAACCTAAATAGCTGCAAAACCATAAGAGAAAACTGAGTAAGTAAGCAAAGGTTTCAAATTAAATTCTTTTCCTTATTTTGAAGAAGGTACAGTATACGAAATGCCGCGAAGAGCAAAAGGCTCAGACTTGTCTCGAGCAGCGAGGAGGACAATGCAAGTTAATACTTTTCGGCAAAGTCGAGGGAATTCAGTCAATGACCAGAATGATTCCGCGTTGGCCAATAAATTTGATATTTTACTCCAGGCTTTGACCTACGTGACCTGCACAAACTGTCAAGCCAAAAGTTTGCGTCAAATGGAAGATCATTTCGTGTGTTCAATATGCAGGAGAGATCCAAACATGCTGACAGCTGCTAACAATATGGATCCAGGAGAAGTGCCACCACAGCTACAAGATTTGTCGCCTGTTGAGCAAATGCTTATCGCTAAAGTTCAACCAGTTATGCGTTTATACCAGTATCGTACGTATGGTCAACTCCATTATAATGGTCACGTGATCAACATTGCGCAAGATTTATCGGAAATAACTCACGTTTTGCCCCGTGCGCCGACATCTCTCAATGTTGTCATTGTTCGACGAGCAACTGCTCAAGGATTCCTTGAATTCAGAGTACGACGTCAGAAGGTACTGGATGCTCTGACATACTTAAAATAGAATAATGTTTTTTACAATGACATTGACATCGATACGCATGTTTTAGCTGATTTACCAATTGATGGAACTATCGAAGAGCAAGTGCCAACAATTCAAATCGATACTGACCAAAACGAAACGTTAGAAGACGGATTAGTTACGGAATCAGCTGTAAGCAACATTGCTTACCAAAATCAAAGGGAAGCTGTGCAACGGGTGTTGGAATGGCCAACTGGACATCCGAATCCGGTAAACGAGTTTCGTACCCCTGGCTATATCGTAATGGCCTTTCCTCATTTATTTCCATCGGGAAAAGCACATTTTAATGATCCAACTAGACAAAAAAAACTGTCGTTTAAACAATGGTGCAATTATCTGCTGCATTTCCGAGATTCACGCTTTGCCGCTGATAAACGTTTTCGCTACTTCTGTTTGAACACACAGCAAAGACACGAAGCACTTAATAGCGGCTCAATTATGGCTAAGAAATCAGATCTTGGAGAGTTAACTATTGATCAACTTCGGATTGAATTTGAAAGAAACCCTGGCATTGTAAGCAAACTACTAGCATATGGAGCCCACATTCGAGGTACAAACGCCTATTGGTTCAAAAGACGTAATGAACTTCAAGCCATGTGTGAGAGTCTTGGTGCTCCCACTATATTTCTCACTTTAAGTTCTGCCGATCTGTGGTGGCCATGTATGCAAAAGTTTTTTATTATCGATCAGCAAATCTTAGAAAATGAACAACAAATGTCCCGATTTATGCAAAAGTCTTTAAATAGTAACCCTCTGATCGCCGACGAATATTTCGCTAAGCGAGTCCAAATATTTATGGATATTTTGAATGAAAAATTTAATATAAAAGATTTTTGGTATCGAACTGAATACCAACATCGTGGAAGTCCACATGTGCATTGCTTGGTTTGGATTGAGGGTGCACCTGATATACGTCAGCTTGATTCAGCAACAAGTGCTGAACTTGATTCTTATCGACAATTTTATGATGAGCTTGTTTCAGCGGTGAATCCTAATCAATATGAGCCTCCTGCTTTGATTCATCCCTGCAGGTTATATGGTTCAACTATCGAATTTGGCAATGTCGAAAAACAGGCACAGCTTTTGAATCGTGTTCAGCGCCACACACAGCATTCTGTTTACTGTCAAAAAAAAGTTCGCGATGGCTGGAAATGTCGTTTTGGTTATCCAAAAGAAATAGTAGCAGATTCACATCTTGACAGGAACGAGAACGGAGATTGGGTATATACTCCAAAAAGAAATGACGAGCTTATTGTTAATTACAATCCATTTGTTGCACATCTTTGGCGCGCCAATACAGATTGTAAAGTAGTCACTTCGCTTCAGATGGTTGTTAACTACTTGGCTAAATACGCTGCTAAAAGTGAGCCAACTTCTCAATCCTTTCGTGATACTTTCTCTGACATATTGCGATCGTCAGAGCCGACAAACAATGCAACCACGGCGCTACAACGTACATTAATGAAGATAATTGGCCAACGAGATATTTCTGCCTGTGAGGTTATGCGTTTGTTGACTGGAGAATCATTGTATCATTCTTCACGTCAATTTATTACTCTATACATATCGAACGAAGACATTGTCGTTCTCAATGCAGATGGTTCAAACACAACATCAACCTTAACAAAATATCTGAGTCGACCTCGTGGCGCCGAAAATTATACACTGTACCAGTTTACCAGTTCTTGTAATACAAATAGCCGGACGGAAAGATTGACTTACTATCAAAAACCACGCATCGTTCAAGTTGTACCAAAAGTTACCCTTGGAATATCTCAAGATTCTGACGAATTATACTACATGCAAAAAGTTTTACTTGCATCTGTGTTTCGGCAAATAATCGAAGCAAAAACATGCAGTACTTGGCAAGAATCTTTTGCAAATCTTGGAGTTGAATGGTGGGATTTCGATGGTGATGCTGATGCAGAAGACATAGCCGAAGAAGTTGTTCCCGAAATTGACAACGTCCCGTGGATAGAAGCAGCAGCTGTTGCCCCTAATATATTAGCCGTACACATTCTTCCCGGTGAAAGAGAGATTGATCGCGACCATGATTGGTTCGAGCAGATCTCTGCCTACGAAAATATACATGAAAATTTGACTTTTCTTCAACATGTAAAGGAGAACACTAGGCTGGAAAGCACACGAGTTCAAAGTGCAACTGCTCTATTAAACAATGAACAACATCAAATAATTCAGCAATTGAATCAGCAAATTAATGGTCAAACATGTATCAAAAGAAGCTTGATCACCGGCCCTGCTGGTGCAGGAAAATCAGTGGTAATAAACGAGATCATTAAAATTACGGAAGCTCATTTTGGTGACGGTAGTGTTCTCGTAATTGCACCAACTGGTTGCGCTGCCTCAAATATAAACGGGCAAACAATTCACTCAGCACTGAGACTGAATATAAGGAATTTTAGTGATTTGCATGGGGAATCTGAACGGAACTTGCAGACTTCATTGCAAAACATTCGTGTAGTGGTTTGTGATGAAGTATCAATGTGCGGTCAGAAGCTTTTGGCAATGATCGACAAGCGTTTGCGTCAAGCTAAACCCGAAACACAAGATGAAGTATTCGGTGGTCTCATTGTTTATCTATGCGGTGATATGGCTCAGTTACTACCGGTACAAGATCGAGCTCTATTCATGCCAGCTGATCTTTCAAATCAATGGTATGCGCACGGAAGATCGGTCTATGATCAAATTCAAAAAGTATTCGAACTGAAAACTATTATGCGTCAATCTGGTGAAGAACAAAGTAATTTCCGCAATGCCCTCAATCACATTGCCAACGGCGAAGTGACAGAGGAAGATTACAAATTTTTCGCTTTGCGATTTATGTCCAACAATGTAAGAAGAAGTGCAGATTTTGGCAACGCTATCCGCATCATGGCAAGAAAAGAAGACGTTGCAGCCTATAACCTCGACGAATTAGCTAAGTTAGAAACTCCTGTAGCATTCATTCGTGCCATCAACAACCCGGCAATAGCTGCAACAGCGAGTTCTGATGAGTGTCACTCACTTGAAAATGTTCTTAGATTGGCAAAAGGATGTCAAGTTATGCTACGGCACAACTTATGGACTGATGCGGGATTAGTAAACGGTACTGTTAGTTATGTACGAGATATTTTGTATGAGCGTGTAGACGACGTTTCGCATTTGGATTTGCAACCAATTTGTATATTGGGCGAATTTATAAGCTACAAAGGCCCCACGCTTTACAACAATGTGGTACCGATACTTCCTGTCGTCACGAAATTTTTAAAACGCGGAACACCGTGCACAAGAAAGCAGTTTCCACTTACACTTGCCTACGCAATTACTATTCATAAAAGTCAAGGAATGACAGTGAACCAAGCAGTAGTCGACATTGGCCCTAGAGAATACAGCGCTGGGTTAACATATGTCGCAGCGAGTCGTGTTCGATCTATTGATGGATTGCTGTTCGATCCTCCATTTTCGAAAGAACGTTTACTGAAAATCAACAACAGTTCAGTTTGGCAACACAAACGTTCCGACTATTTGCGTTTGAAAACATTGTTGTAACGACATAAACGTCGAATGTTATGTTATGCTTCTGTGACGCCCATTCCTATCCGATTTTTCGTACGTACACACCTATTAGACCATTGGACCAATTACCATTTCACGTTTTTATAAATAAAACTTTTAAATTTAATAGACCACCCACGTTATAAGTTTCCAACATTGAACCGCTGCAAATTGCTGATGGCTTGAGCAATAGAAAATTATGTTTACATTAAGAAAACAAAAAACTGAAATTAAAACTAACTTTTTCCGCTCAAAACAAATAAAAAAAATCAACTTGCTTACTCTACTTATACGGAATCTTCAACTTAGTACACTAACAACTATACTAACATTGCTTTTACTTGAAAAAATGTGACAAAAATAATAACATAAACAAAAAAGAGAAAGAATGGAAATAAAATAACTAACAAAATGCTACAAATAGTAAAAAAACGAAAAAAATACTTATCTAGATCCTAAGAACAAGTAGGTAAAATAGGTACATATATAAGGACTAGGATTTCGACTCGCCAGCCTAACAAAACTAACAAATAACTTATGTTGTTAACATAACATAAGTGTAGAGGAAATTATAAGTTAACGACTATAACTAAATAGGGCTCTCAACCGGATTAGAACTAAGATAGAAAATATCTCTTGAGTTTCCTCACAGCAGGTACAGAAGAGATAGAATAAGAAACAAGAAATGGGCAATAGCTCAGTGTTTAAGGCTAGAATTGTAACACACATATTGTTATACATTCAAACCAAGTAAACACACATAGTATCGAGTTGGACCAATTGCCACCAAGTTTTACATTAAAACAGTAACAATGAAGCAGACTGTCTATCTTTCGACCGCTCAGCTCAATTTTGTGTGCGACTTCGCGAACGCCACCTAGTTTCAGTGGTTTTCGCTGTTATTAGTGAGGCTTTGCAGATTGTGACTGTTATTTCAGTGGTTTTCGCTGTTATTAGTGAGGTTGTGCAGATTGCCACAGTTATTTCACTGGTTTTCGCTGTTATAAGTGAGGCTTTGTAGATTGTGACTTTTATTTCAGTGGTTTTCGCTGTTATTAGTGAGGTTGTGCAGATTGCCACAGTTATTTCAGTGGTTTTTGCTGTTATTAGTGAGGCTTTGCAGATTGTGACTGTTATTTTAGTGGTTTTCGCTGTTATTAGTGAGGTTGTGCAGATTGCCACAGTTATTTCAGTGGTTTTCGCTGTTATTAGTGAGGCTTTGCAGATTGTGACTGTTATTTTAGTGGTTTTCGCTGTTATTAGTGAGGTTGTGCAGATTGCCACAGTTATTTCAGTGGTTTTCGCTGTTATTAGTGAGGCTTTGCAGATTGTGACTGTTATTTCAGTGGTTTTCGCTGTTATTAGTGAGGTTGTGCAGATTGCCACAGTTATTTCACTGGTTTTCGCTGTTATAAGTGAGGCTTTGCAGATTGTGACTGTTATTTCAGTGGTTTTCGCTGTTATTAGTGAGGTTGTGCAGATTGCCACAGTTATTTCAGTGGTTTTCGCTGTTATTAGTGAGGCTTTACAGATTGTGACTGTTATTTTAGTGGTTTTCGCTGTTATTAGTGAGGTTGTGCAGATTGCCACAGTTATTTCAGTGGTTTTCGCTGTTATTAGTGAGGCTTTGCAGATTGTGACTGTTATTTTAGTGGTTTTCGCTGTTATTAGTGAGGTTGTGCAGATTGCCACAGTTATTTCAGTGGTTTTCGCTGTTATTAGTGAGGCTTTGCAGATTGTGACTGTTATTTCAGTGGTTTTCGCTGTTATTAGTGAGGCTTTGCAGATTGTGACTGTTATTTCAGTGGTTTTCGCTGTTATTAGTGAGGTTGTGCAGATTGCCACAGTTATTTCAGTGGTTTTCGCTGTTATTAGTGAGGCTTTGCAGATTGTGACTGTTATTTCAGTGGTTTTCGCTGTTATTAGTGAGGTTGTGCAGATTGCCACAGTTATTTCAGTGGTTTTCGCTGTTATTAGTGAGGCTTTGCAGATTGTGACTGTTATTTTAGTGGTTTTAGTGGAGGCTTTGCAGATTGTGACTGTTATTTCAGTGGTTTTCGCTGTTATTAGTGAGGTTGTGCAGATTGCCACAGTTATTTCAGTGGTTTTCGCTGTTATTAGTGAGGCTTTGCAGATTGTGACTGTTATTTTAGTGGTTTTCGCTGTTATTAGTGAGGTTGTGCAGATTGCCACAGTTATTTCAGTGGTTTTCGCTGTTATTAGTGAGGCTTTGCAGATTGTGACTGTTATTTCAGTGGTTTTCGCTGTTATTAGTGAGGTTGTGCAGATTGTCACAGTTATTTCAGTGGTTTTCGCTGTTATTAGTGAGGCTTTGCAGATTGTGACTGTTATTTCAGTGGTTTTCGCTGTTATAAGTGAGGTTGTGCAGATTGCCACAGTTATTTCACTGGTTTTCGCTGTTATTAGTTAGGCTTTGCAGATTGTGACTGTTATTTCAGTGGTTTTCGCTGTTATTAGTGAGGTTGTGCAGATTGCCACAGTTATTTCAGTGGTTTTCGCTGTTATTAGTGAGGCTTTGCAGATTGTGACTGTTATTTCAGTGGTTTTCGCTGTTATTAGTGAGGTTGTGCAGATTGCCACAGTTATTTCAGTGGTTTTCGCTGTTATTAGTGAGGCTTTGCAGATTGTGACTGTTATTTTAGTGGGTTTCGCTGTTATTAGTGAGGTTGTGCAGATTGCCACAGTTATTTCAGTGGTTTTCGCTGTTATTAGTGAGGTTTTGCAGATTGTGACTGTTATTTCAGTGGTTTTCGCTGTTATAAGCGAGGCTTTGCAGATTGTGACTGTTATTTCAGTGGTTTTCGCTGTTATTAGTGAGGTTGTGCAGATTGCCACAGTTATTTCAGTGGTTTTCGCTGTTATTAGTGAGGCTTTGCAGATTGTGACTGTTATTTCAGTGGTTTTCGCTGTTATTAGTGAGGTTGTGCAGATTGCCACAGTTATTTCAGTGGTTTTCGCTGTTATTAGTGAGGCTTTGCAGATTGTGACTGTTATTTCAGTGGTTTTCGCTGTTGTTAGTGAGGTTGTGCAGATTGCCACAGTTATTTCACTGGTTTTCGCTGTTATAAGTGAGGCTTTGCAGATTGTGACTGTTATTTCAGTGGTTTCCGCTGTTATTAGTGAGGTTGTGCAGATTGCCACAGTTATTTCAGTGGTTTTCGCTGTTATTAGTGAGGCTTTGCAGATTGTGACTGTTATTTCAGTGGTTTTCGCTGTTATTAGTGAGGTTGTGCAGATTGCCACAGTTATTTCAGTGGTTTTCGCTGTTATTAGTGAGGCTTTGCAGATTGTGACTGTTATTTCAGTGGTTTTCGCTGTTATAAGTGAGGCTTTGCAGATTGTGACTGTTATTTCAGTGGTTTTCGCTGTTATTAGTGAGGTTGTGCAGATTGCCACAGTTATTTCAGTGGTTTTCGCTGTTATTAGTGAGGCTTTGCAGATTGTGACTGTTATTTCAGTGGTTTTCGCTGTTATTAGTGAGGTTGTGCAGATTGCCACAGTTATTTCAGTGGTTTTCGCTGTTATTACTGAGGCTTTGCAGATTGTGACTGTTATTTCAGTGGTTTTCGCTGTTATTAGTGAGGTTGTGCAGATTGCCACAGTTATTTCACTGGTTTTCGCTGTTATAAGTGAGGCTTTGCAGATTGTGACTGTTATTTCAGTGGTTTTCGCTGTTATTAGTGAGGTTGTGCAGATTGCCACAGTTATTTCAGTGGTTTTCGCTGTTATTAGTGAGGCTTTGCAGATTGTGACTGTTATTTCAGTGGTTTTCGCTGTTATTAGTGAGGTTGTGCAGATTGCCACAGTTATTTCAGTGGTTTTCGCTGTTATTAGTGAGGCTTTGCAGATTGTGACTGTTATTTCAATGGTTTTCGCTGTTATTAGTGAGGTTGTGCAGATTGCCACAGTTATTTCAGTGGTTTTCGCTGTTATTAGTGAGGCTTTGCAGATTGTGACTGTTATTTCAGTGGTTTTCGCTGTTATTAGTGAGGTTGTGCAGATTGCCACAGTTATTTCAGTGGTTTTCGCTGTTATTAGTGAGGCTTTGCAGATTGTGACTGTTATTTCAGTGGTTTTCGCTGTTATTAGTGAGGTTGTGCAGATTGCCACAGTTATTTCACTGGTTTTCGCTGTTATAAGTGAGGCTTTGCAGATTGTGACTGTTATTTCAGTGGTTTTCGCTGTTATTAGTGAGGTTGTGCAGATTGCCACAGTTATTTCAGTGGTTTTTGCTGTTATTAGTGAGGCTTTGCAGATTGTGACTGTTATTTTAGTTGTTTTCGCTGTTATTAGTGAGGTTGTGCAGATTGCCACAGTTATTTCAGTGGTTTTCGCTGTTATTAGTGAGGCTTTGCAGATTGTGACTGTTATTTCAGTGGTTTTCGCTGTTATTAGTGAGGTTGTGCAGATTGCCACAGTTATTTCACTGGTTTTCGCTGTTATAAGTGAGGCTTTGCAGATTGTGACTGTTATTTCAGTGGTTTTCGCTGTTATTAGTGAGGTTGTGCAGATTGCCACAGTTATTTCAGTGGTTTTCGCTGTTATTAGTGAGGCTTTACAGATTGTGACTGTTATTTTAGTGGTTTTCGCTGTTATTAGTGAGGTTGTGCAGATTGCCACAGTTATTTCAGTGGTTTTCGCTGTTATTAGTGAGGCTTTGCAGATTGTGACTGTTATTTTAGTGGTTTTCGCTGTTATTAGTGAGGTTGTGCAGATTGCCACAGTTATTTCAGTGGTTTTCGCTGTTATTAGTGAGGCTTTGCAGATTGTGACTGTTAATTCAGTGGTTTTCGCTGTTATTAGTGAGGCTTTGCAGATTGTGACTGTTATTTCAGTGGTTTTCGCTGTTATTAGTGAGGTTGTGCAGATTGCCACAGTTATTTCAGTGGTTTTCGCTGTTATTAGTGAGGCTTTGCAGATTGTGACTGTTATTTCAGTGGTTTTCGCTGTTATTAGTGAGGTTGTGCAGATTGCCACAGTTATTTCAGTGGTTTTCGCTGTTATTAGTGAGGCTTTGCAGATTGTGACTGTTATTTTAGTGGTTTTCGCTGTTATTAGTGAGGTTGTGCAGATTGCCACAGTTATTTCAGTGGTTTTCGCTGTTATTAGTGAGGCTTTGCAGATTGTGACTGTTATTTTAGTGGTTTTCGCTGTTATTAGTGAGGTTGTGCAGATTGCCACAGTTATTTCAGTGGTTTTCGCTGTTATTAGTGAGGCTTTGCAGATTGTGACTGTTATTTCAGTGGTTTTCGCTGTTATTAGTGAGGTTGTGCAGATTGCCACAGTTATTTCAGTGGTTTTCGCTGTTATTAGTGAGGCTTTGCAGATTGTGACTGTTATTTTAGTGGTTTTCGCTGTTATTAGTGAGGTTGTGCAGATTGCCACAGTTATTTCAGTGGTTTTCGCTGTTATTAGTGAGGCTTTGCAGATTGTGACGAATATTTCAGTGGTTTTCGCTGTTATTAGTGAGGTTGTGCAGATTGCCACAGTTATTTCAGTGGTTTTCGCTGTTATTAGTGAGGCTTTGCAGATTGTGACTGTTATTTTAGTGGTTTTCGCTGTTATTAGTGAGGTTGTGCAGATTGCCACAGTTATTTCAGTGGTTTTCGCTGTTATTAGTGAGGCTTTGCAGATTGTGACTGTTATTTTAGTGGTTTTCGCTGTTATTAGTGAGGTTGTGCAGATTGCCACAGTTATTTCAGTGGTTTTCGCTGTTATTAGTGAGGCTTTGCAGATTGTGACTGTTATTTCAGTGGTTTTCGCTGTTATTAGTGAGGTTGTGCAGATTGCCACAGTTATTTCAGTGGTTTTCGCTGTTATTAGTGAGGCTTTGCAGATTGTGACTGTTATTTTAGTGGTTTTCGCTGTTATTAGTGAGGTTGTGCAGATTGCCACAGTTATTTCAGTGGTTTTCGCTGTTATTAGTGAGGCTTTGCAGATTGTGACGGTTATTTCAGTGGTTTTCGCTGTTATTAGTGAGGTTGTGCAGATTGCCACAGTTATTTCACTGGTTTTCGCTGTTATTAGTGAGGCTTTGCAGATTGTGACTGTTATTTCAGTGGTTTTCGCTGTTATTAGTGAGGTTGTGCAGATTGCCACAGTTATTTCAGTGGTTTTCGCTGTTATTAGTGAGGCTTTGCAGATTGTGACTGTTATTTCAGTGGTTTTCGCTGTTATTAGTGAGGTTGTGCAGATTGCCACAGTTATTTCACTGGTTTTCGCTGTTATAAGTGAGGCTTTGCAGATTGTGACTGTTATTTCAGTGGTTTTCGCTGTTATTAGTGAGGTTGTGCAGATTGCCACAGTTATTTCAGTGGTTTTCGCTGTTATTAGGGAGGCTTTGCAGATTGTGACTGTTATTTCAGTGGTTTTCTCTGTTATTAGTGAGGTTGTGCAGATTGCCACAGTTATTTCAGTGGTTTTCGCTGTTATTAGTGAGGCTTTGCAGATTGTGACTGTTATTTCAGTGGTTTTCGCTGTTATAAGTGAGGCTTTGCAGATTGTGACTGTTATTTCAGTGGTTTTCGCTGTTATTAGTGAGGTTGTGCAGATTGCCACAGTTATTTCAGTGGTTTTCGCTGTTATGAGTGAGGCTCTGCAGATTGTGACTGTTATTTCAGTGGTTTTCGCTGTTATTAGTGAGGTTGTGCAGATTGCCACAGTTATTTCAGTGGTTTTCGCTGTTATTAGTGAGGCTTTGCAGATTGTGACTGTTATTTCAGTGGTTTTCGCTGTTATTAGTGAGGTTGTGCAGATTGCCACAGTTATTTCACTGGTTTTCGCTGTTATAAGTGAGGCTTTGCAGATTGTGACTGTTATTTCAGTGGTTTTCGCTGTTATTAGTGAGGTTGTGCAGATTGCCACAGTTATTTCAGTGGTTTTCGCTGTTATTAGTGAGGCTTTGCAGATTGTGACTGTTATTTCAGTGGTTTTCGCTGTTATTAGTGAGGTTGTGCAAATTGCCACAGTTATTTCAGTGGTTTTCGCTGTTATTAGTGAGGCTTTGCAGATTGTGACTGTTATTTCAGTGGTTTTCGCTGTTATTAGTGAGGTTGTGCAGATTGCCACAGTTATTTCACTGGTTTTCGCTGTTATAAGTGAGGCTTTGCAGATTGTGACTGTTATTTCAGTGGTTTTCGCTGTTATTAGTGAGGTTGTGCAGATTGCCACAGTTATTTCAGTGGTTTTCGCTGTTATTAGTGAGGCTTTGCAGATTGTGACTGTTATTTTAGTGGTTTTCGCTGTTATTAGTGAGGTTGTGCAGATTGCCACAGTTATTTCAGTGGTTTTCGCTGTTATTAGTGAGGCTTTGCAGATTGTGACGGTTATTTCAGTGGTTTTCGCTGTTATTAGTGAGGTTGTGCAGATTGCCACAGTTATTTCAGTGGTTTTCGCTGTTACTAGTGAGGCTTTGCAGATTGTGACTGTTATTTCAGTGGTTTTCGCTGTTATTAGTGAGGTTGTACAGATTGCCACAGTTATTTCAGTGGTTTTCGCTGTTATTAGTGAGGCTTTGCAGATTGTGACTGTTATTTCAGTGGTTTTCGCTGTTATTAGTGAGGTTGTGCAGATTGCCACAGTTATTTCACTGGTTTTCGCTGTTATTAGTGAGGCTTTGCAGATTGTGACTGTTATTTCAGTGGTTTTCGCTGTTATTAGTGAGGTTGTGCAGATTGCCACAGTTATTTCAGTGGTTTTCGCTGTTATTAGTGAGGCTTTGCAGATTGTGACTGTTATTTCAGTGGTTTTCGCTGTTATTAGTGAGGTTGTGCAGATTGCCACAGTTATTTCACTGGTTTTCGCTGTTATAAGTGAGGCTTTGCAGATTGTGACTGTTATTTCAGTGGTTTTCGCTGTTATTAGTGAGGTTGTGCAGATTGCCACAGTTATTTCAGTGGTTTTCGCTGTTATTAGTGAGGCTTTGCAGATTGTGACTGTTATTTCAGTGGTTTTCTCTGTTATTAGTGAGGTTGTGCAGATTGCCACAGTTATTTCAGTGGTTTTCGCTGTTATTAGTGAGGCTTTGCAGATTGTGACTGTTATTTCAGTGGTTTTCGCTGTTATAAGTGAGGCTTTGCAGATTGTGACTGTTATTTCAGTGGTTTTCGCTGTTATTAGTGAGGTTGTGCAGATTGCCACAGTTATTTCAGTGGTTTTCGCTGTTATGAGTGAGGCTCTGCAGATTGTGACTGTTATTTCAGTGGTTTTCGCTGTTATTAGTGAGGTTGTGCAGATTGCCACAGTTATTTCAGTGGTTTTCGCTGTTATTAGTGAGGCTTTGCAGATTGTGACTGTTATTTCAGTGGTTTTCGCTGTTATTAGTGAGGTTGTGCAGATTGCCACAGTTATTTCACTGGTTTTCGCTGTTATAAGTGAGGCTTTGCAGATTGTGACTGTTATTTCAGTGGTTTTCGCTGTTATTAGTGAGGTTGTGCAGATTGCCACAGTTATTTCAGTGGTTTTCGCTGTTATTAGTGAGGCTTTGCAGATTGTGACTGTTATTTCAGTGGTTTTCGCTGTTATTAGTGAGGTTGTGCAAATTGCCACAGTTATTTCAGTGGTTTTCGCTGTTATTAGTGAGGCTTTGCAGATTGTGACTGTTATTTCAGTGGTTTTCGCTGTTATTAGTGAGGTTGTGCAGATTGCCACAGTTATTTCACTGGTTTTCGCTGTTATAAGTGAGGCTTTGCAGATTGTGACTGTTATTTCAGTGGTTTTCGCTGTTATTAGTGAGGTTGTGCAGATTGCCACAGTTATTTCAGTGGTTTTCGCTGTTATTAGTGAGGCTTTGCAGATTGTGACTGTTATTTCAGTGGTTTTCGCTGTTATTAGTGAGGTTGTGCAGATTGCCACAGTTACTTCAGTGGTTTTCGCTGTTATAAGTGAGGCTTTGCAGATTGTGACTGTTATTTTAGTGGTTTTCGCTGTTATTAGTGAGGTTGTGCAGATTGCCACAGTTATTTCAGTGGTTTTCGCTGTTATTAGTGAGGCTTTGCAGATTGTGACTGTTATTTTAGTGGTTTTTGCTGTTATTAGTGAGGTTGTGCAGATTGCCACAGTTATTTCAGTGGTTTTCGCTGTTATTAGTGAGGCTTTGCAGATTGTGACTGTTATATCAGTGGTTTTCGCTGTTATTAGTGAGGCGAATAGGGTGAACGAGGGAGGTGAATAGGGTTTTAAAGGAATATGGGTCTGCTAGTTCTCTAGCCCACCTTGTGATAAAGCCTAGCATGACTCGCGCTTTATTTATTACAAGATTACGATGTTCTTGAAAGGAAAGCTTCGAGTCAAGGAGGACACCCAAATCAAGGGTAGACTTAACTGATTTAATCGAAATACCATTGACATAAAAAGTGTGAGGCTGATGGTTACTGTTCCGAGAAAAGCAAATGTGTTCACACTTGGAGTTATTAAGGAGGAGATTGCTTTTAGAGCACCATGTAGAGAGCCGATTGAGATCCTGCTGCAGCTCGAGGTAGTCTTTAGGTGAAACAATATTCTTGAAAAGTTTAGTGTCATCGGCATAGGAAAGAACCACGGAATTGTGAATGACTTTGCTGACATCATTTGTAGCAACGACAAAGAGAAGCGGGCCAAGGTGACTCCCTTGAGGAACACCGCTTGTGGAGACAAAGGAATGGGAGAGGGTGGATCTGAAACGAACGCGATATTTACGATTGGAAAGGTAGGAACTAATCCAACTAAGGAAGGAGTCAGGGCAACCAGCCAATCTAAGTTTAAGAAGGATAAGAGGGTGTGGGATGCTATCGAAAGCTTTGCTCATGTCTGTGAAGATAGCTTCAACAGTTTCACCACGCTCAAGAGCATTGATGGAATAGGATGTAAAGTGGATGAGGTTGGTGACAGTAGACCTACCTTTAAGAAACCCATGCTGGTGGGGACCAATAAGGGAAGAGAGGAATGGATACAGTTTGCTGACGAGAATTTTTTCAAATAATTTAGGGATCGTGGAAAGTTTGGCTATGGGCCTATAGTTCGTAACTAGCGACTTTGAGCCTTTTTTGTGGACAGGGATCAGGAAACCTGCCTTCCAGATGTCGGGAAAGATACCTGATTGGATGGAAAGGTTAAAGAGGGAAGATAACGGAGAGGCAAGGAGGACCGCACATTTCTTAAGCAGCACAGGTGGGATACCATCTGGCCCAGGGGAGAAGTCGTCCTTAAGGCACTGGAGTTCAACAAGAACGTCTTCCTCTGAAATATGGAGGATAGGGAAGTCGGAGGAAGGGGTAGTATTAAGTTTAGAAAAGTATTGAACATCGGGAACAAATTGACCTTTAAGGAAGGTAGACGAAAAAAAGGTTCCAAAGGAATTAGCAATGGATAGGGGATCTTCCAGCTCCAGTCCTAGGTAAGAAAGAGACTGCGGAAAGGGATCCCCTTTGCGTTTCCTTTTTGCATTCACAAAGGAGAAAAACAGGTGTGGGTTCACGGAAAGGTTTGATTTCACAGAGGAGAGGTAGCTATGGTACTGAAGGTAAACTAATTGAGAAAAGTTCCTGCTCAAATCATTGAATTGAGCGTAGTCTTCGAGGGAACCAGACCTTCGATATTTCGACCAGAAGGAGTTGCGTTTGTTCCTTAGGGCCTTAACTTCTTTAGAGTACCATATGGGAGAGGAGTCAGGGGAGGGTGGTGCGGATATTGGCGTGGAGGAAGAGATAGAAGCATGCAGGGCGTCATACAGTTGGGAGACATTTGTGAGAACGTCGGTTATATTGAGGTGATTATTGAGAGTCGTGAAAAGGAGAGGAAAGTTAGTCTTACGAAAGTTGAGGCAAGGTGGCAATGGGGATGAATAAGAGGATATTGGAGAAGAGAGTGAGACACAGATGGTGAGGGGAGGATGATGTGGGTCAATGTTACAGAGAACGTCGGCGGAGGGGGAAACATTGACATTTTGCGGAACATTCGTAAATACTAAGTCAAGCAAACGGTGGTTTAGGTTTCTAACAGAATTCATTTGGAACAAATAAAAGGAAGAAGTGGAGTCAAAAAGTGTCGTTTCAGCTGGAGATGTGGGATTTGTAAACGATAGACTGTTAGTGTCAGGGTTTGCAGACCACTCAAGGTGAGGTAGGTTAAAGTCGTCAATTAGGAGGACATGATCATGAACATCAGCGCAGCTTAACAGAGAGTCTAATATTGATGAAAGTTGACGAAAAACAGAATCAGCGGATCGAGGAGGGATATAGCAGGAAATAATGATGATATTAAACGTTGGATAATGGACTTTAACGGCAATGAGCTCCAAGGGTTCGCAGGAGGAATAGGGTAGCACGGTTACGTTCAGTGACGAGCGAACAGCAATTAATACTCCGCCACCACGCTGATTAGGGTCACCGAGGAGGCGGTCTTTCCGAAACAAGGAATAATCGTGGTCAAGTATTTCATGATCATAGATGTTGGAGCAGAGCCAGGTTTCAGTGAGGCAGATAATATCATGGGGAAGAGAGTGGGAGGAAAGGAACGTTGAGTGTGTCTTCGTTCTAAGACCTCTCACGTTTTGGTAAAAGATTGAGATGTTATGGAGTTTTTTCGTTGCACGGACGTAGCAGGGGGGGAGGTGGGAGCAGCATGAACTGCACTACCAGGGGATCTAGAGGTGGGAGCCCTTGGAACGAATTCCTTGATAAACACTCCTGGGGGCCAGTTAGTTTTACTCAGGATTCGGTCAAAGAGAGAGGGGTGGACAATGATTTTAAAGGAGGCGCACCTTCCCTCGGAAAGTTTAAATACCTTTATTTTATTGACCACAACATCCAGTCCGATAACATCAGAAATATGTGAGAGGATGTCTTCCGTTGAAGTAGCCGGGACGAGTTCAGTAACGAAGACTGATCTCGTCTTAGCAACTGTCTTCAACAGAGTTTGGGACAACCGTGAGGTAGATAGGGGAGGGATCTCTGGCCTGAGTCGAACATCATTGGGAGGAGTGGAGTCTGGGATCACTGGGGCGCAAACAGTATTGTTTGGGATTGGTGCAGAAGGAATACGTGTTGATGGAGAAGCCACATTTAACAGGAGGGTATCGGGGTGGCTGGAGGAAGGGGGTTGTTTTTGGGACGTATTTGCATTGCACGAGGGTATATCCAGTAGGCTAATGTTGGGGGTGATGTGGTGATCTGCTGGAGAGCGAGCAATTTTGGCGGGTAGAGATGGTTTTGATAAGACAGTGGGGGGATTGTTTGATAAAGGAGGGGGGTATGAGACTGGGTTCATGAGCTGCGGGTGAGAAGGTCATGAGTGGGGGACCATGAGACGAACATGCGGAGGATTTATGGGATCGAGTTATCCTGGTGGAGGTGGTAGGAATAGATAGTGTTACGGAAGGGATCTTGATACTGCCACGCTGAGTGGGGGGCGGGAGGCAATCAAGTTCCTTCAGGGCTGCGATTGCAGCCAGGAGTGAGGCGTGTAGTGTGGACGATTGATTCAGGACTGACCCAAGTTTAAGTAGGTTCGACTCAATTTCTGAGAGACGAAAAGAGACGGCACTGAGCGAGAATTTACGGCATTGCGAACAATACCAATATATCCCAGATTCCTTTGAATCAATCCTGTCCGCAATAGCGCCCGTGAGCCCCACGCATTTTGGGTGGAAGCATTTACCACAAGGGCCGTGACATGAAAGGAGCCTATCAGAATTCCTCTCCTTGCAGGACGCGGCGGCACAAACTAAAGACATTTTGGACGAAGTGGCAAACTGATCCGACGAAATATACAGTATTACAAAGATCGATAAGCTATTAAAAGCAGAAAGTTAGAAAAAAAATATTTAAAGAGAACTTAATAACTAGCAAAAACTAAAAAAAATTATAAAAAAAAATAGAAATAAAATAGAAGATAGCTGGTTAAACAAAACTTAGGCCTGGCAAGTCCTCAATTGGTGTGGCAGCAGAAAGCGGCAACAAAGATTACGTAAAGAGCGGTTACTCTCACAAGCCCCAAAGAATCCTTTGTTGTTGAGACAGCAATCGACTGTTCCGTATTTTTTCAAAACAGCTGGTTTTCGATGTAAATCCACCAAGAATATTCAAAAAGATGCACACTGAATTTTATATTGTTTTAGTAATTTAACAGGAAAAATTGTTATGTCACAAATGTTTTTATTTTCAATTGTTTCTAGTTATTCACCAAATTTTCGGTAAATGAATAACAGGCAATCACTTATTTCAACAAAATAAGATTGAAGAAATTTAATTTAATTCTTAACAATATAATTCACTTGAAGTTTTGTTTTTTTTAAAAGTTTCGTTAAAACTTTTTTACTTTGAAATCACTTTCACAAAATCGAAATCAACAGTTTGGCTCACTGGATAATAGCAAGAAACTGTAATGTCACATCCTACTTGTGGTTATACTTTCCAATTAACTGTTATTAGTGAGGCTTTGCAGATTGTGACTGTTATTTCAGTGGTTTTCGCTGTTATAAGTGAGGCTTTGCAGATTGTGACTGTTATTTCAGTGGTTTTCGCTGTTATTAGTGAGGTTGTGCAGATTGCCACAGTTATTTCAGTGGTTTTCGCTGTTATTAGTGAGGCTTTGCAGATTGTGACTGTTATTTCAGTGGTTTTCGCTGTTATTAGTGAGGTTGTGCAGATTGCCACAGTTATTTCAGTGGTTTTCGCTGTTATTAGTGAGGCTTTGCAGATTGTGACTGTTATTTTAGTGGTTTTCGCTGTTATTAGTGAGGTTGTGCAGATTGCCACAGTTATTTCAGAGGTTTTCGCTGTTATTAGTGAGGCTTTGCAGATTGTGACTGTTACTTCAGTGGTTTTCGCTGTTATTAGTGAGGCTTTGCAGATTGTGACTGTTATTTCAGTGGTTTTCGCTGTTATTAGTGAGGTTGTGCAGATTGCCACAGTTATTTCAGTGGTTTTCGCTGTTATTAGTGAGGCTTTGCAGATTGTGACTGTTATTTAAGTGGTTTTCGCTGTTATTAGTAAGGCTTTGCAGATTGTGACTGTTATTTCAGTGGTTTTCGCTGTTATTAGTGAGGTTGTGCAGATTGCCACAGTTATTTCAGTGGTTTTCGCTGTTATTAGTGAGGCTTTGCAGATTGTGACTGTTATTTCAGTGGTTTTCGCTGTTATTAGTGAGGTTGTGCAGATTGCCACAGTTATTTCACTGGTTTTCGCTGTTATAAGTGAGGCTTTGCAGATTGTGACTGTTATTTCAGTGGTTTTCGCTGTTATTAGTGAGGTTGTGCAGATTGCCACAGTTATTTCAGTGGTTTTCGCTGTTATTAGTGAGGCTTTGCACATTGTGACTGTTATTTCAGTGGTTTTCGCTGTTATTAGTGAGGTTGTGCAGATTGCCACAGTTGTTTCAGTGGTTTTCGCTGTTATTAGTGAGGCTTTGCAGATTGTGACTGTTATTTTAGTGGTTTTCGCTGTTATTAGTGAGGTTGTGCAGATTGCCACAGTTATTTCAGTGGTTTTCGCTGTTATTAGTGAGGCTTTGCAGATTGTGACTGTTATTTCAGTGGTTTTCGCTGTTATTAGTGAGGTTGTGCAGACTGCCACAGTTATTTCAGTGGTTTTCGCTGTTATTAGTGAGGCTTTGCAGATTGTGACTGTTATTTTAGTGGTTTTCGCGGTTATTAGTGAGGTTGTGCAGATTGCCACAGTTATTTCAGTGGTTTTCGCTGTTATTAGTCAGGCTTTGCAGATTGTGACTGTTATTTCAGTGGTTTTCGCTGTTATTAGTGAGGTTGTGCAGATTGCCACAGTTATTTCACTGGTTTTCGCTGTTATTAGTGAGGCTTTGCAGATTGTGACCGTTATTTCAGTGGTTTTCGCTGTTATTAGTGAGGTTGTGCAGATTGCCACAGTTATTTCAGTGGTTTTCGCTGTTATTAGTGAGGCTTTGCAGATTGTGACTGTTATTTCAGTGGTTTTCGCTGTTATTAGTGAGGTTGTGCAGATTGCCACAGTTATTTCAGTGGTTTTCGCTGTTATTAGTGAGGCTTTGCAGATTGTGACTGTTATTTTAGTGGTTTTCGCTGTTATTAGTGAGGTTGTGCAGATTGCCACAGTTATTTCAGTGGTTTTCGCTGTTATTAGTGAGGCTTTGCAGATTGTGACTGTTATTTCAGTGGTTTTCGCTGTTATTAGTGAGGTTGTGCAGATTGCCACAGTTATTTCAGTTTTTTTCGCTGTTATTAGTGAGGCTTTGCAGATTGTGACTGTTATTTCAGTGGTTTTCGCTGTTATTAGTGAGGTTGTGCAGATTGCCACAGTTATTTCAGTGGTTTTCGCTGTTATTAGTGAGGCTTTACAGATTGTGACTGTTATTTCAGTGGTTTTCGCTGTTATTAGTGAGGTTGTGCAGATTGCCACAGTTATTTCAGTGGTTTTCGCTGTTATTAGTGAGGCTTTGCAGATTGTGACTGTTATTTTAGTGGTTTTCGCTGTTATTAGTGAGGTTGTGCAGATTGCCACAGTTATTTCAGTGGTTTTCGCTGTTATTAGTGAGGCTTTGCAGATTATGACTGTTATTTTAGTGGTTTTCGCTGTTATTAGTGAGGTTGTGCAGATTGCCACAGTTATTTCAGTGGTTTTCGCTGTTATTAGTGAGGCTTTGCAGATTGTGACTGTTACTTCAGTGGTTTTCGCTGTGATTAGTGAGGTTGTGCAGATTGCCACAGTTATTTCAGTGGTTTTCGCTGTTATTAGTGAGGCTTTGCAGATTGTGACTGTTATTTCAGTGGTTTTCGCTGTTATTAGTGAGGTTGTGCAGATTGCCACCGTTATTTCAGTGGTTTTCGCTGTTATTAGTGAGGCTTTGCAGATTGTGACTGTTATTTTAGTGGTTTTCGCTGTTATTAGTGAGGTTGTGCAGATTGCCACAGTTATTTCAGTGGTTTTCGCTGTTATTAGTGAGGCTTTGAAGACTGTGACTGTTATTTCAGTGGTTTTCGCTGTTATTAGTGAGGTTGTGCAGATTGCCACAGTTATTTCAGTGGTTTTCGCTGTTATTAGTGAGGCTTTGCAGATTGTGACTGTTATTTCAGTGGTTTTCGCTGTTATTAGTGAGGTTGTGCAGATTGCCACAGTTATTTCACTGGTTTTCGCTGTTATAAGTGAGGCTTTGCAGATTGTGACTGTTATTTCAGTGGTTTTCGCTGTTATTAGTGAGGTTGTGCAGATTGCCACAGTTATTTCAGTGGTTTTCGCTGTTATTAGTGAGGCTCTGCAGATTGTGACTGTTATTTTAGTGGTTTTCGCTGTTATTAGTGAGGTTGTGCAGATTGCCGCAGTTATTTCAGTGGTTTTCGCTGTTATTAGTGAGGCTTTGCAGATTGTGACTGTTATTTTAGTAGTTTTCGCTGTTATTAGTGAGGTTGTGCAGATTGCCACAGTTATTTCAGTGGTTTTCGCTGTTATTAGTGAGGCTTTGCAGATTGTGACTGTTATTTCAGTGGTTTTCGCTGTTATTAGTGAGGCTTTGCAGATTGTGACTGTTATTTCAGTGGTTTTCGCTGTTATTAGTGAGGTTGTGCAGATTGCTACAGTTATTTCAGTGGTTTTCGCTGTTATTAGTGAGGCTTTGCAGATTGTGACTGTTATTTTAGTGGTTTTCGCTGTTATTAGTGAGGTTGTGCAGATTGCCACAGTTATTTCAGTGGTTTTCGCTGTTATTAGTGAGGCTTTGCAGATTGTGACTGTTATTTTAGTGGTTTTCGCTGTTATTAGTGAGGTTGTGCAGATTGCCACAGTTATTTCAGTGGTTTTCGCTGTTATTAGTGAGGCTTTGCAGATTGTGACTGTTATTTAAGTGGTTTTCGCTGTTATTAGTGAGGCTTTGCAGATTGTGACTGTTATTTCAGTGGTTTTCGCTGTTATTAGTGAGGTTGTGCAGATTGCCACAGTTATTTCAGTGGTTTTCGCTGTTATTAGTGAGGCTTTGCAGATTGTGACTGTTATTTCAGTGGTTTTCGCTGTTATTAGTGAGGTTGTGCAGATTGCCACAGTTATTACACTGGTTTTCGCTGTTATAAGTGAGGCTTTGCAGATTGTGACTGTTATTTCAGTGGTTTTCGCTGTTATTAGTGAGGTTGTGCAGATTGCCACAGTTATTTCAGTGGTTTTCGCTGTTATTAGTGAGGCTTTGCACATTGTGACTGTTATTTCAGTGGTTTTCGCTGTTATTAGTGAGGTTGTGCAGATTGCCACAGTTATTTCAGTGGTTTTCGCTGTTATTAGTGAGGCTTTGCAGATTGTGACTGTTATTTTAGTGGTTTTCGCTGTTATTAGTGAGGTTGTGCAGATTGCCACAGTTATTTCAGTGGTTTTCGCTGTTATTAGTGAGGCTTTGCAGATTGTGACTGTTATTTCAGTGGTTTTCGCTGTTATTAGTGAGGTTGTGCAGACTGCCACAGTTATTTCAGTGGTTTTCGCTGTTATTAGTGAGGCTTTGCAGATTGTGACTGTTACTTTAGTGGTTTTCGCTGTTATTAGTGAGGTTGTGCAGATTGCCACAGTTATTTCAGTGGTTTTCGCTGTTATTAGTGAGGCTTTGCAGATTGTGACTGTTATTTCAGTGGTTTTCGCTGTTATTAGTGAGGTTGTGCAGATTGCCACAGTTATTTCACTGGTTTTCGCTGTTATTAGTGAGGCTTTGCAGATTGTGACCGTTATTTCAGTGGTTTTCGCTGTTATTAGTGAGGTTGTGCAGATTGCCACAGTTATTTCAGTGGTTTTCGCTGTTATTAGTGAGGCTTTGCAGATTGTGACTGTTATTTCAGTGGTTTTCGCTGTTATTAGTGAGGTTGTGCAGATTGCCACAGTTATTTCAGTGGTTTTCGCTGTTATTAGTGAGGCTTTGCAGATTGTGACTGTTATTTTAGTGGTTTTCGCTGTTATTAGTGAGGTTGTGCAGATTGCCACAGTTATTTCAGTGGTTTTCGCTGTTATTAGTGAGGCTTTGCAGATTGTGACTGTTATTTCAGTGGTTTTCGCTGTTATTAGTGAGGTTGTGCAGATTGCCACAGTTATTTCAGTTTTTTTCGCTGTTATAAGTGAGGCTTTGCAGATTGTGACTGTTATTTCAGTGGTTTTCGCTGTTATTAGTGAGGTTGTGCAGATTGCCACAGTTATTTCAGTGGTTTTCGCTGTTATTAGTGAGGCTTTGCAGATTGTGACTGTTATTTCAGTGGTTTTCGCTGTTATTAGTGAGGTTGTGCAGATTGCCACAGTTATTTCAGTGGTTTTCGCTGTTATTAGTGAGGCTTTGCAGATTGTGACTGTTATTTCAGTGGTTTTCGCTGTTATTAGTGAGGTTGTGCAGATTGCCACAGTTATTTCAGTGGTTTTCGCTGTTATCAGTGTGGCTTTGCAGATTGCCACAGTTATTTCAGTGGTTTTCGCTGTTATTAGTGAGGTTGTGCAGATTGCCATAGTTATTTCAGTGGTTTTCGCTGTTATTAGTGAGGCTTTGCAGATTGTGACTGTTATTTCAGTGGTTTTCGCTGTTATTAGTGAGGTTGTGCAGATTGCCACAGTTATTTCAGTGGTTTTCGCTGTTATTAGTGATGTTGTGCAGATTGCCACAGTTATTTCAGTGGTTTTCGCTGTTATTAGTGAGGCTTTGCAGATTGTGACCTTTATTTCAGTGGTTTTCGCTGTTATTAGTGAGGTTGTGCAGATTGCCACAGTTATTTCAGTGGTTTTCGCTGTTATTAGTGAGGCTTTGCAGATTGTGACTGTTATTTTAGTGGTTTTCGCTGTTATTAGTGAGGTTGTGCAGATTGCCACAGTTATTTCAGTGGTTTTCGCTGTTATTAGTGAGGCTTTGCAGATTGTGACTGTTATTTTAGTGGTTTTCGCTGTTATTAGTGAGGTTGTGCAGATTGCCACAGTTATTTCAGTGGTTTTCGCTGTTATTAGTGAGGCTTTGCAGATTGTGACTGTTATTTTAGTGGTTTTCGGTGTTATTAGTGAGGTTGTGCAGATTGCCACAGTTATTTCAGTGGTTTTCGCTGTTATTAGTGAGGCTTTGCAGATTGTGACTGTTATTTCAGTGGTTTTCGCTGTTATTAGTGAGGTTGTGCAGATTGCCACAGTTATTTCAGTGGTTTTCGCTGTTATTAGTGAGGCTTTGCAGATTGTGACTGTTATTTCAGTGGTTTTCGCTGTTATTAGAGAGGTTGTGCAGATTGCCACAGTTATTTCAGTGGTTTTCGCTGTTATTAGTGAGGCTTTGCAGATTGTGACTGTTATTTTAGGGGTTTTCGCTGTTATTAGTGTGGTTGTGCAGATTGCCACAGTTATTTCAGTGGTTTTCGCTGTTATTAGTGAGGCTTTGCAGATTGTGACTGTTATTTCAGTGGTTTTCGCTGTTATTAGTGAGGTTGTGCAGATTGCCACAGTTAATTCAGTGGTTTTCGCTGTTATTAGTGAGGCTTTGCAGATTGTGACTGTTATTTCAGTGGTTTTCGCTGTTATTAGTGAGGCTTTGCAGATTGTGACTGTTATTTTAGTGGTTTTCGCTGTTATTAGTGAGGTTGTGCAGATTGCCACAGTTATTTCAGTGGTTTTCGCTGTTATTAGTGAGGCTTTGCAGATTGTGACTGTTATTTCAGTGGTTTTCGCTGTTATTAGTGAGGTTGTGCAGATTGCCACAGTTATTTCAGTGGTTTTCGCTGTTATTAGTGAGGCTTTGCAGATTGTGACTGTTATTTTAGTGGTTTTCGCTGTTATTAGTGAGGTTGTGCAGATTGTGACTGTTATTTCAGTGGTTTTCGCTGTTATTAGTGAGGTTGTGCAGATTGCCACAGTTATTTCAGTGGTTTTCGCTGTTATTAGTGAGGCTTTGCAGATTGTGACTGTTATTTTAGTGGTTTTCGCTGTTATTAGTGAGGTTGTGCAGATTGCCACAGTTATTTCAGTGGTTTTCGCTGTTATTAGTGAGGCTTTGCAGATTGTGACTGTTATTTTAGTGGTTTTCGCTGTTATTAGTGAGGTTGTGCAGATTGCCACAGTTATTTCAGTGGTTTTCGCTGTTATTAGTGAGGTTGTGCAGATTGCCACAGTTATTTCAGTGGTTTTCGCTGTTATTAGTGAGGCTTTGCAGATTGTGACTGTTATTTCAGTGGTTTTCGCTGTTATTAGTGAGGCTTTGCAGATTGTGACTGTTATTTCAGTGGTTTTCGCTGTTATTAGTGAGGTTGTGCAGATTGCCACAGTTATTTCAGTGGTTTTCGCTGTTATTAGTGAGGCTTTGCAGATTGTGACTGTTATTTCAGTGGTTTTCGCTGTTATTAGTGAGGTTGTGCAGATTGCCACAGTTATTTCAGTGGTTTTCGCTGTTATTAGTGAGGCTTTGCAGATTGTGACTGTTATTTTAGTGGTTTTCGCTGTTATTAGTGAGGTTGTGCAGATTGCCACAGTTATTTCAGTGGTTTTCGCTGTTATTAGTGAGGCTTTGCAGATTGTGACTGTTATTTTAGTGGTTTCCGCTGTTATTAGTGAGGTTGTGCAGATTGCCACAGTTATTTCAGTGGTTTTCGCTGTTATTAGTGAGGCTTTGCAGATTGTGACTGTTATTTCAGTGGTTTTCGCTGTTATTAGTGAGGTTGTGCAGATTGCCACAGTTATTTCAGTGGTTTTCGCTGTTATTAGTGAGGCTTTGCAGATTGTGACTGTTATTTCAGTGGTTTTCGCTGTTATTAGTGAGGTTGTGCAGATTGCCACAGTTATTTCAGTGGTTTTCGCTGTTATTAGTGAGGCTTTGCAGATTGTGACTGTTATTTTAGTGGTTTTCGCTGTTATTAGTGAGGTTGTGCAGATTGCCACAGTTATTTCAGTGGTTTTCGCTGTTATTAGTGAGGCTTTGCAGATTGTGACTGTTATTTTAGTGGTTTTCGCTGTTATTAGTGAGGTTGTGCAGATTGCCACAGTTATTTCAGTGGTTTTCGCTGTTATTAGTGAGGCTTTGCAGATTGTGACTGTTATTTTAGTGGTTTTCGCTGTTATTAGTGAGGTTGTGCAGATTGCCACAGTTATTTCAGTGGTTTTCGCTGTTATTAGTGAGGCTTTGCAGATTGTGACTGTTATTTCAGTGGTTTTCGCTGTTATTAGTGAGGCTTTGCAGATTGTGACTGTTATTTCAGTGGTTTTCGCTGTTATTAGTGAGGTTGTGCAGATTGCCACAGTTATTTCAGTGGTTTTCGCTGTTATTAGTGAGGCTTTGCAGATTGTGACTGTTATTTCAGTGGTTTTCGCTGTTATTAGTGAGGCTTTGCAGATTGTGACTGTTATTTCAGTGGTTTTCGCTGTTATTAGTGAGGTTGTGCAGATTGCCACAGTTATTTCAGTGGTTTTCGCTGTTATTAGTGAGGCTTTGCAGATTGTGACTGTTATTTCAGTGGTTTTCGCTGTTATTAGTGAGGTTGTGCAGATTGCCACAGTTATTTCAGTGGTTTTCGCTGTTATTAGTGAGGCTTTGCAGATTGTGACTGTTATTTTAGTGGTTTTCGCTGTTATTAGTGAGGTTGTGCAGATTGCCACAGTTATTTCAGTGGTTTTCGCTGTTATTAGTGAGGCTTTGCAGATTGTGACTGTTATTTTAGTGGTTTTCGCTGTTATTAGTGAGGTTGTGCAGATTGCCACAGTTATTTAAGTGGTTTTCGCTGTTATTAGTGAGGCTTTGCAGATTGTGACTGTTATTTCAGTGGTTTTCGCTGTTATTAGTGAGGTTGTGCAGATTGCCACAGTTATTTCAGTGGTTTTCGCTGTTATTAGTGAGGCTTTGCAGATTGTGACTGTTATTTCAGTGGTTTTCGCTGTTATTAGTGAGGTTGTGCAGATTGCCACAATTATTTCAGTGGTTTTCGCTGTTATTAGTGAGGCTTTGCAGATTGTGACTGTTATTTCAGTGGTTTTCGCTGTTATTAGTGAGGTTGTGCAGATTCCACAGTTATTTCAGTGGTTTTCGCTGTTATTAGTGAGGCTTTGCAGATTGTGACTGTTATTTCAGTGGTTTTCGCTGTTATTAGTGAGGTTGTGCAGATTGCCACAGTTATTTCAGTGGTTTTCGCTGTTATTAGTGAGGCTTTGCAGATTGTGACTGTTATTTCAGTGGTTTTCGCTGTTATTAGTGAGGTTGTGCAGATTGCCACAGTTATTTCACTGGTTTTCGCTGTTATTAGTGAGGCTTTGCAGATTGTGACTGTTATTTCAGTGGTTTTCGCTGTTATTAGTGAGGTTGTGCAGATTGCCACAGTTATTTCAGTGGTTTTCGCTGTTATTAGTGAGGCTTTGCAGATTGTGACTGTTATTTCAGTGGTTTTCGCTGTTATTAGTGAGGTTGTGCAGATTGCCACAGTTATTTCAGTGGTTTTCGCTGTTATTAGTGAGGCTTTGCAGATTGTGACTGTTATTTCAGTGGTTTTCGCTGTTATTAGTGAGGTTGTGCAGATTGCCACAGTTATTTCAGTGGTTTTCGCTGTTATTAGTGAGGTTGTGCAGATTGCCACAGTTATTTCAGTGGTTTTCGCTGTTATTAGTGAGGCTTTGCAGATTGTGACTGTTATTTCAGTGGTTTTCGCTGTTATTAGTGAGGTTGTGCAGATTGCCACAGTTATTTCAGTGGTTTTCGCTGTTATTAGTGAGGCTTTGCAGATTGTGACTGTTATTTCAGTGGTTTTCGCTGTTATTAGTGAGGTTGTGCAGATTGCCACAGTTATTTCAGTGGTTTTCGCTGTTATTAGTGAGGCTTTGCAGATTGTGACTGTTATTTTGGTGGTTTTCGCTGTTATTAGTGAGGTTGTGCAGATTGTGACTGTTATTTCAGTGGTTTTCGCTGTTATTAGTGAGGTTGTGCAGATTGCCACAGTTATTTCAGTGGTTTTCGCTGTTATTAGTGAGGCTTTGCAGATTGTGACTGTTATTTTAGTGGTTTTCGCTGTTATTAGTGAGGTTGTGCAGATTGCCACAGTTATTTCAGTGGTTTTCGCTGTTATTAGTGAGGCTTTGCAGATTGTGACTGTTATTTAGTGGTTTTCGCTGTTATTAGTGAGGTTGTGCAGATTGCCACAGTTATTTCAGTGGTTTTCGCTGTTATTAGTGAGGTTGTGCAGATTGCCACAGTTATTTCAGTGGTTTTCGCTGTTATTAGTGAGGCTTTGCAGATTGTGACTGTTATTTCAGTGGTTTTCGCTGTTATTAGTGAGGCTTTGCAGATTGTGACTGTTATTTCAGTGGTTTTCGCTGTTATTAGTGAGGTTGTGCAGATTGCCACAGTTATTTCAGTGGTTTTCGCTGTTATTAGTGAGGCTTTGCAGATTGTGACTGTTATTTCAGTGGTTTTCGCTGTTATTAGTGAGGTTGTGCAGATTGCCACAGTTATTTCAGTGGTTTTCGCTGTTATTAGTGAGGCTTTGCAGATTGTGACTGTTATTTTAGTGGTTTTCGCTGTTATTAGTGAGGTTGTGCAGATTGCCACAGTTATTTCAGTGGTTTTCGCTGTTATTAGTGAGGCTTTGCAGATTGTGACTGTTATTTTAGTGGTTTCCGCTGTTATTAGTGAGGTTGTGCAGATTGCCACAGTTATTTCAGTGGTTTTCGCTGTTATTAGTGAGGCTTTGCAGATTGTGACTGTTATTTCAGTGGTTTTCGCTGTTATTAGTGAGGTTGTGCAGATTGCCACAGTTATTTCAGTGGTTTTCGCTGTTATTAGTGAGGCTTTGCAGATTGTGACTGTTATTTCAGTGGTTTTCGCTGTTATTAGTGAGGTTGTGCAGATTGCCACAGTTATTTCAGTGGTTTTCGCTGTTATTAGTGAGGCTTTGCAGATTGTGACTGTTATTTTAGTGGTTTTCGCTGTTATTAGTGAGGTTGTGCAGATTGCCACAGTTATTTCAGTGGTTTTCGCTGTTATTAGTGAGGCTTTGCAGATTGTGACTGTTATTTCAGTGGTTTTCGCTGTTATTAGTGAGGTTGTGCAGATTGCCACAGTTATTTCAGTGGTTTTCGCTGTTATTAGTGAGGCTTTGCAGATTGTGACTGTTATTTCAGTGGTTTTCGCTGTTATTAGTGAGGTTGTGCAGATTGCCACAGTTATTTCAGTGGTTTTCGCTGTTATTAGTGAGGCTTTGCAGATTGTGACTGTTATTTTAGTGGTTTTCGCTGTTATTAGTGAGGTTGTGCAGATTGCCACAGTTATTTCAGTGGTTTTCGCTGTTATTAGTGAGGCTTTGCAGATTGTGACTGTTATTTTAGTGGTTTTCGCTGTTATTAGTGAGGTTGTGCAGATTGCCACAGTTATTTCAGTGGTTTTCGCTGTTATTAGTGAGGCTTTGCAGATTGTGACTGTTATTTTAGTGGTTTTCGCTGTTATTAGTGAGGTTGTGCAGATTGCCACAGTTATTTCAGTGGTTTTCGCTGTTATTAGTGAGGCTTTGCAGATTGTGACTGTTATTTCAGTGGTTTTCGCTGTTATTAGTGAGGCTTTGCAGATTGTGACTGTTATTTCAGTGGTTTTCGCTGTTATTAGTGAGGTTGTGCAGATTGCCACAGTTATTTCAGTGGTTTTCGCTGTTATTAGTGAGGCTTTGCAGATTGTGACTGTTATTTCAGTGGTTTTCGCTGTTATTAGTGAGGCTTTGCAGATTGTGACTGTTATTTCAGTGGTTTTCGCTGTTATTAGTGAGGTTGTGCAGATTGCCACAGTTATTTCAGTGGTTTTCGCTGTTATTAGTGAGGCTTTGCAGATTGTGACTGTTATTTCAGTGGTTTTCGCTGTTATTAGTGAGGTTGTGCAGATTGCCACAGTTATTTCAGTGGTTTTCGCTGTTATTAGTGAGGCTTTGCAGATTGTGGCTGTTATTTTAGTGGTTTTCGCTGTTATTAGTGAGGTTGTGCAGATTGCCACAGTTATTTCAGTGGTTTTCGCTGTTATTAGTGAGGCTTTGCAGATTGTGACTGTTATTTCAGTGGTTTTCGCTGTTATTAGTGAGGTTGTGCAGATTGCCACAGTTATTTCAGTGGTTTTCGCTGTTATTAGTGAGGCTTTGCAGATTGTGACTGTTATTTCAGTGGTTTTCGCTGTTATTAGTGAGGTTGTGCAGATTGCCACAGTTATTTCAGTGGTTTTCGCTGTTATTAGTGAGGCTTTGCAGATTGTGACTGTTATTTCAGTGGTTTTCGCTGTTATTAGTGAGGTTGTGCAGATTGCCACAGTTATTTCAGTGGTTTTCGCTGTTATTAGTGAGGCTTTGCAGATTGTGACTGTTATTTCAGTGGTTTTCGCTGTTATTAGTGAGGTTGTGCAGATTGCCACAGTTATTTCAGTGGTTTTCGCTGTTATTAGTGAGGCTTTGCAGATTGTGACTGTTATTTCAGTGGTTTTCGCTGTTATTAGTGAGGTTGTGCAGATTGCCACAGTTATTTCACTGGTTTTCGCTGTTATTAGTGAGGCTTTGCAGATTGTGACTGTTATTTCAGTGGTTTTCGCTGTTATTAGTGAGTTTGTGCAGATTGCCACAGTTATTTCAGTGGTTTTCGCTGTTATTAGTGAGGCTTTGCAGATTGTGACTGTTATTTCAGTGGTTTTCGCTGTTATTAGTGAGGTTGTGCAGATTGCCACAGTTATTTCAGTGGTTTTCGCTGTTATTAGTGAGGCTTTGCAGATTGTGACTGTTATTTTAGTGGTTTTCGCTGTTATTAGTGAGGTTGTGCAGATTGCCACAGTTATTTCAGTGGTTTTCGCTGTTATAAGTGAGGCTTTGCAGATTGTGACTGTTATTTCAGTGGTTTTCGCTGTTATTAGTGAGGTTGTGCAGATTGCCACAGTTATTTCACTGGTTTTCGCTGTTATAAGTGAGGCTTTGCAGATTGTGACTGTTATTTCAGTGGTTTTCGCTGTTATTAGTGAGGTTGTGCAGATTGCCACAGTTATTTCAGTGGTTTTCGCTGTTATTAGTGAGGCTTTGCAGATTGTGACTGTTATTTCAGTGGTTTTCGCTGTTATTAGTGAGGTTGTGCAGATTGCCACAGTTATTTCAGTGGTTTTCGCTGTTATTAGTGAGGCTTTGCAGATTGTGACTGTTATTTCAGTGGTTTTCGCTGTTATTAGTGAGGTTGTGCAGATTGCCACAGTTATTTCAGTGGTGTTCGCTGTTATTAGTGAGGCTTTGCAGATTGTGACTGTTATTTTAGTGGTTTTCGCTGTTATTAGTGAGGTTGTGCAGATTGCCACAGTTATTTCAGTGGTTTTCGCTGTTATTAGTGAGGCTTTGCAGATTGT
>CAXASF010000139.1:92500-97851 GCA_963971475.1 Chrysops caecutiens | reverse complement strand
GGGGGAATAATGCCTACGAAGGAAGTGTTGAAAGATCTGGGAAAACTCTTCGAGACAGGTATAACGCATGAAAGCTACGCGAGTGGGATGCGTACCGGGGGAAGTAATCTGCAATGTTTTCCAATTCATACTCGCACGTATGGAGAAAACAAAGAAAGCTGCGCAAAAGGTTGCCCAACGGAGGAATTTATAACCACAGAGCCCAGGAACGTCATAATACCGGAAAGGACAGTGAAATGGGTGGAAATGATCATGGATCAAGAAGGACAGTATGTAACCGAAGGAGAGGAGATAAAACCAGGCGTATATATTAGTAATGCGCTCGTGCAGTCAACAAAGGGCAAAATCAAACTGAGTGTGTTAAATATCAACAATCATAAAGTAGAAGCAAACAATATGACAGTGAAATTAAGCAAATACGAGGAAACGACAGTACCAAACGAAAACGCAACCAATAAATCTGAAGCAAAATTAGTCAACTGTATTGGCACCAGGAAGGAAGGCACCAGAAAGGAATGGGAACCAGGAAAAAGAGAAATCCAGATTAGAAAACTAATAAATCTAGAAACTAACTTGAACACTGAAGAGAGGAGGGAAATGCATAAAGTAATCGAAGAATTCCAAGACGTTTTTTATTTACCGGGAGAGAAACTGGGACACACAGCTACAGTGCAGCATGAGATACAGATACAACAAGGGAAACAACCTATCAAGTGCAAGATGTACCGGCTGCCGGAGACGCAAAGAGAGATAATCACGGAAGAAATAGAGAGATTGCTGGACGAAGACATAGTCGAGCCGAGTTGGAGTCAATGGAACGCACCACTACTAGTTGTCCCCAAGAAACCCGGCCCCGATGGACAGAAGCGATGGCGAATAGTGGTCGATTATAGGAAACTAAATGAAGTCACCGAAGGGGACGCTTATCCACTACCCAGGATTGAGGATATCCTGGACCAACTAGGAAATTCTCGGTACTTCTCGGTACTCGACCTCGCCAGTGGATATCACCAAATAGCTATGAAACCGGAGGATCGCGACAAAACGGCGTTTAGTACCCCGTATGGACATTACGCCTTTAAGCGTATGCCTTTCGGCCTAAAGGGAGCACCAGCGACGTTCCAGCGTCTCATTAATCACGTGCTGACCGGATTACAGGGTCTACAATGCTTCGTATACCTGGATGACATAGTAATATACGGTAGAAACCTAATGGATCATCAAACGAAGCTACGAACCATACTACAACGACTGAGAGCACACAACCTGAAGTTGAACGCGGAGAAATGCAGTTCTCTAAAGTCTTTTTAATATTAGTATCTAAAATATTTTCTAAAGTATTATACGCCTTACTAAATCTTTCTTAGACCTTGATGGCTAGTTCTTTATCAACATTTAAGATTTCTAGATATTTTGTGTTGAATTTAAGTTTGATGCTTCTTAGCTCTGTTAACTTAATTAATAAATGAGAAGAGGAGTATATTCTATTTGGGTTTTTAGTGAAATTTATCGTTGTCTTATTAATATTTTCTATTACAGTTTCTATGTCATTCATTTTTTACACATGCTGAACAGATATTTGCCTTTTTACAGTATTGTTTAAATATTCTTTCAGTTTTTTCATCAATAAAAATCCTCCAATTAAAATTCCTAAAACTACTAAAATCAATTCTATATCCCCCAAAAATCTACTTTGTAGCGTTTCTCCGACATTCGATGTAGAAGTCCCAGCATTGTTATTTATTATTAATTCTTCTTTTATTTTTGAACCCGATTTGCCCATTTTAAGGTATAAGTGTTACAATGTTGTATTTTAGTGTGTTCTTGCTTTATTTTTGTTTTTCATATATAATTTCCTTTCAGATTTTATTTGTTTTATTTTTTGAACAAAAACATCTTTTTCTTGTCCTTTGCTTATACTGGCTAAAAATATAGATCTGCCAGCTCCTTTCTAATCTTATTTAATTTTCCTCCTCTGGTCCTCTGTCTTTTTATAGATGAGGATGTTGCTTTCACCGTTGATTTCTTATTCTGCGGCTGTTGAATCTGTCTCTTCCTATATTCCTCCAACGTTATTGTTTTCCTTTTCTTCTGGGCATTGACGTCCTCTTCAAACTCGTTTTTGTTTTGCTGCTTGCGGTATTTGGAAATGGGGATTGGCCTTGGTCCAACAGTCACATCCTTCAAAGCTTGGTGTAATCTTTCCTTCAGTGTTGACACTGAATTTGCAGGATCGCCATGTAATGTTTGGATATCGTTATTTCAATATTAAATTATTGCCTTTGCATATCTGCAAATTGGCATACTCACTCGTGCAGTGCTGCTCGCTTGTGAGAATGTAAACAATTTGATTAAAGTTTACTGGTCTTGATAAGACTGATTTATTCGGTATTATCATACAGTTTTTATACTAAATTTAACCCTTTGTTTGTGATCCCCACCAAGTACATTTAAAGAATATTCTTTGTCATTAATCAATCATAACTAAGGAATGTATAATTGACCTAATTCTAGCTAATTATGCTAGCTTATCCAAAATAAATACAAATACCCTAAAAGTAGACAACTTACTAGCTGCAATTAACTTTAGGTGTTTTTCTTACTAACAGCATTCTACTAACTTAATCTTACTAACAGCATTCTAACAATTATTCTATATAACAATTTATTCTTTTTAGTTCCTAACAATTTGTAATTTATAATATCCTTACACCTTGGACACAAGTGCACGACAGAAGGAGTAGAACCGGATCCGAGCTTGGTAGATAGCGTAAGAAATTTCCCGACACCTAGAACAATCCGTCAAGTACAGTCCTTTTTAGGACTAGCCAATTACTACAGGAAATTTATATCGGACTTCTCCAAGATAGCAGCACCAATAAATAATCTCTTGAAGAAAGATGTGAAATTCAAATGGGATGAAAAATGTGTGAACGCCTTCAACACTCTCAAACAGAAATTAATAAGCCCACCAGTACTTAGATACCCAAACTTTAAAGAACCATTCAAGCTGTACACGGATGCGAGCGGAGGAGCACTTGGCGCAGTTCTAGCACAAGGCCCGGATAAAGAAGAGAAACCCATAGCTTATGCTAGTAGGACATTAAACGCAGCAGAAAGAAACTATTCTACAATAGAGCGGGAACTCTTGGCCATAGTTTGGGCAGTTAAGAATTTCAGGTGTTACTTATACGGCAGACCGTTCAAAGTATTCACCGACCACAAACCCCTAAAAGGAGCGATTAGGACCAAAGACCCGACAAGCCGAATACTTCGGTTGTGGCACAAGCTGTCCGACTACACCTTTGAAATTGAGTACAAGGAAGGCAAGAAAAACAGTAACGCAGACGCCCTTAGCAGAATTCCATACGAGGTGATGGTCACCACACGGAAACAGGCACGAGAACAACAAGAACAAACCTCAGAAACCGGGGAGGAGATTGCTCCAGGAAAAGAGTCCACGGAACAGAATTCACTGGACGACCCATCCGTACAAGAAAAACCACAAGTAAGGATCTTGAAAGACCCTCAGGACATCGAGACCATACTACGCGACTGTCATGACGCCCCTCTGGGAGGACACCAAGGAGTTCTTAAGACATATCACCGCTTAAAAAGAGAGTTCTACTGGAAGGGAATGATGAAGGATATTAAAAAATATATACGAAAATGTAGGAAATGTCAAATAAATAAATTAAGTAGAGAGCACAGAGAACCGATCGTCATTACAGACACCGCCAAAAAACCCTTCGACAAGGTCTACATGGACATAGTGGGTCCGCTCCCCGAAACACCACGCGGAAACAAATATATCTTAAGTTTCGAAGACGATTTGACGCGCTTCATGGACGTGATACCACTCCAAAATATGGAGGCGAAAACTGTGGCACAGGCTTTTGTAGAAGAAATAATTAGTCGATACAGAATACCAGCAAAACTAATCACCGACCAAGGAGCCAACTTCACTTCCGAAATGTTCAGGGAAGTGTGTAAGTTTTTTAAGATACGGAAGATCGAAACAACACCATACCATCCTCAATCCAACGGAGCATTAGAGAGATCACATAGGCCTCTAATTGAGTATCTAAGAAATTTTGTAGACGACAACCAAACTAACTGGGATGAGCATCTGCGAACAGCAATGTTCGTCAGGAACAATAGTATGCACACAACTACAAAATTAACGCCTATGGATTGCTTATACGGCTTCTCAGCCCCCCTTCCCAACAATCAAAAGAAAGCTCCCCAACCAGTGTACGATCACGAGAATTATTTCCTGCAACTAAGAAATAAACTCCAGAGAGCATATCAAACCGCGCGAAGGAATTTGGAAGAGAGTAAGATCCAGTCTAAAGAATATTATGATTTGAAGACAAATCCAATCAAAATCCATGTTGGAGATCAAGTGCTTCTAAGAAATACGGCCCGACGAAACAAACTGATTCAACATTGGACAGGGCCCTACCGAGTCACGGCAATAAATACCCCGGTCAACACCACTATTCTAATAAAAAATAAGAAACGTCGCGTACATAACAACCGTTTAAAACTGTAAAACTAACATTAGAACGCCTCCTCACAACCACTATAGACCGACCATCGTTAATAATTATACTTTAACGTTAATAATTACTAGTTTCAAAATGGACCAAAACACTACACCCGTTGAAGTCGATGACCTAGGACTGACCAAGGCCGAGTGGGACAACATCCTACAGGAAGCGGACCAGTTGTATCAGCAAATTCAAGCTAACATCACCCTGCGAGAGACGGACCAGATGTCTCAACAACTACAACTGGACGAGCCTGAAACCGAGGACCCGAAATACTGCCAGCCCCAGGAGGGAGCGAAAAACATTCGCGGACGAAACCCAAGGCGGAAAACCCGAAGCAACTAATTTAAGACGAAACGCACATGTAAATTACAAAATGAAATAAAAGGAAACTACCGGATACAAAAGCTATGAAACTAGCCACCTAAGATTAAAACTATCCTAATTATAACAATAACACTATACTTAAACTTAAATCGCGCGAACCCCCTAGACGCCTATTGCTTAGAACTACGAACTAATACTAAGCATAAACCACTCTTACCACAGAAACCGTCACACTCCGCAATACAAAACTGGTACTCGTCCTTGTTACCCCGGGAAATACCATTCACCCTGGGGGGGAACTTCTAAAAGGGGGAGGAATGTTGTGAGACGTCAGACCACCAAAAAATAAAATAGATTAACACAACAAAATAAAGTCAACATAAGACACTCACCATACCTAGGATACCGGAACCTACAGAACAAATTCACCAAAAACATAACAACATAACCAGTATGTACTCACCAAGAGTA
>CAXASF010000139.1:75000-77500 GCA_963971475.1 Chrysops caecutiens | reverse complement strand
TCTATTCCTAGGCAACGGTCAACCTTTCCCAAATCTTTTACTTCGAACGAATTTGATAATGACATTTTTACTTCCTGTAACCATTCATCATCATCCGATGCAATCAACAAATCATCTACATAAATTGTAATAAGCATGTGTTTCCCGTTCTTTGTACATCTGAATAGACAAGAATCTTGTGGCAAAGGATTAAATCCTAGTGTATGCAGTTTATTCACTAACTTTTTGTACCATTGAAGGCCCGATTGGCGTAATCCATATAATGCCTTCTTTAGCAGACACACACACTCATTTTTCCGATTCATGTCTTTTAACCAGCGTTTAGCTGTCTCTTTTACATTGCTGTCGCTTATTATTTCTCCACCTGATCCTACTGGTTCATTTTTAACGATTTTTTCTGCCACTTCCCGGAATTGGTCTGGTAAGTTCATATAGACGCTTTCTTCAAGGTCTCCGTTCAGGTAAGCTGTTACCACGTCCATTTGGTGAATCACCAACCTCAATTCAGCTGATAATGCCGCCAGCAGTCGTATTGAAGTTGATCGTACAACCGGTGAGTAGGTCTCATAGAAATCTTCTCCCGGCCTCTGTGAACACCCTTTTGCGACAAGTCGTACTTTTTTCCTTTCTGTTTCTCCGTTTATTTTTGTACAAAAAACGAATCGACTCCCAATTATTTTTCGATTCTTAGGGCGGTCAACTATTTCCCAAGTAACATTTTTGATTTGTGCAAGATATTCGTCTTCTAATGCACATTTCCAAGCATTGGCATCATTCATCTTACTCGCTTGTTCCCATGTAGTAGGATTTGCAGTCAAAGTTAGATTTGCGTTTTCAAAAATGTTATCATCTCTCGCATTTTCAAAAACATCATCGTCTTCGGTTTCATTGTTTACGTAATCCTCCCCTTCTCCTGAGGGTTCATTTTCACTTTCATACATATTTCCTTCGTCTTTTGCTGAGTGATACTGTTTTCGAGGTCTTCCTGCTTGACCGGTGCGTATGAGCTTGGGACGACCCCTTCCTTTCTGGGCTGGTTGAACAAGGTTTTCCCAAGGCACTGTAGCTCTCCTCGCTTTCTTAGTCTGAAATTCCGATGTTATATGTGTGTCGTCGTTGTCATCTAATTTCGGAGTATTATTATTCACGTCCTTTATTAATTCGACGCAAGTTGTATCGTCGTTGCTTTCGTCATCGAGTATTTCAGTATACTCATGCTGAAATCCAGAGTAGCTCAAAAACTTGACATCTCTACTTTCAATGGTTCTGCGTGTCTCTGGCATGTATATACGGAAGGCCTTGGACGTCTCTGAGTATCCTAAAAAGATTCCTGCTTTTGATCTCGAATCAAATTTACCTTTGTTTTGCTCCTTGTTTAGCACGAACACCTTTGTACCGAAGATTTGTAAGTAGTTTACAGAAAGATTCTTACCCGTCCACACTGTGTATGGTATACCACCTTTCAACGCACTCGTTGGACATCTGTTACGCGTATAATTTGCGTTGTTTATTGCTTCAGCCCAAAAATGTGGTGGTGCTTCCGCCTGCCTCATCATGCAGCGAGCCATTTCCACTAGTGTCCTATTTCTCCTTTCCGCAATGCCATTTTGTTGTGGTGTATGTGGTGTAGTCAAACGCCTCCTGATGCCGTGCTCTCGTAGAAATTCGTTAAATTCTCGATTACAATACTCCCTGCCATTGTCAGTTTGTAGTGCTTTTATCTTAAGTCCAGTAAAGTTCTCAACTTCACTTTTATATTGCTTGAATATGTTCAACACTTCTGCTTTGCTCTTCACAAAATAGATTTTACCCCAACGTGATTTATCGTCGATGAATGTAACAAAATATCGCATTCCAGAGACTGAAGCGTGTCTCATCGGCCCACAAACATCACTGTGGATTATCTCCAACAGATCACGCGTACGATTTTCTTCAATTTTGTTAAACGGTAGTCGAGTTTGTTTTTCGCGAATACAGACTTCACATTCTGATAATTTCTCATTATTGTCCACTTTAAGACCGTGTACGACACTATTTTTTGCCATTAATTTGATATCGCGTTCATTAAGATGGCCTAACTTCTCATGCCAAATGTTAATGTTTCTCTTTTTCGACATTATGTTATTTGCACTATTTTCACCCTTTTTTACAAAGTATAAGTCTCCGCGGCGATCTGCATGTAAAACCACTTCATTGTTTTTGGTTACAATCGCGTATTTTTTTCGGAAAGTCACCTCAAAACCATTGTCTGTAGCCTTGGACACTGAGAGTAAGTTTGTGCGTAATTCTGGCACATAAAGCACTTTTTCAAAATTAATTTCACGATCACCGTTAGCATCAACAATTAACCGAACGTTTCCCGTTCCCGTGATATGCGTGCTCTCATGATTCGCTAGCATTAAATCCGAGCTTGTGTGTGTGAACTTCTCGAAACGATCCTTTTGGTTGCACATGTGACTCGTACTTCCGCTATCAAGACACCACTCACTGCTTGGTACGG
>CAXASF010000139.1:30000-32500 GCA_963971475.1 Chrysops caecutiens | reverse complement strand
TGTGCACCAACGGGTGGTCTGCCCAGCCCGACAAACGGGTATGTACCAGCAAACGCAGACGCCCAAGAAGCGGAAAACGCTAATGAATCGATCCAAAGTAGCAGACAGGAGGAAAGAGGAGGATCACCGCGACACAACTTCATCGAACGAATGAAAAAGGAGGAGGATGCGGCACTTGCAAAATGCAAAAGTGCACTGCGTGACATCAAAGCAGCAATTAAAAAACAGAAAAATATCTCAAAGACTGTCCAAGACAGGGCCGATGAAATGACTGAATTGATAGATATTATCGAGACCTGTCGGAAGTCTTGGCGAAAAGCCGAGTTGCAGGACCAAAAATTGGCAACGCGGACACAGAACTTAGGCGCACAAACACCCATCACTAGCAAGAGGGCTGCTACGAGCCCGATCGAGCAAGAAGCGGGGAAAAAGCTATGTGAAGGAGTGCCGGAGAAGGAAGAATGGCAAGTTCATACGAAGAAAGGCAGAACCAAGGCCGTCAGAAATAAACAAAAAGAGCCAGATGTCCCCTGCCCCCGGCAAGAGACGACTGTCCACCAGAGGCAAAAAAATAAGGAGAAGAAACGCAGGCCTCGAAGAGAAGCCTTCGTGATAAAACCGCTGCAAGGGAAATCATACGCACAGGTCCTAGGCATGATCCGGGCAAAAGTTAATCCTGCAGAAACCAACACGGATGTAAAATCCATTCGCCGAACCCGTTCCGGGGAACTACTGGTGGAACTAGGAAAGGAGATGGGCGATAAAGCGGCATTTAGTGATGCCCTGAAGCGCTCGCTAGGAGACGGCGCCACGGTACGCAGTCTCGAGCCCAAGGAATCTGTGGAGATCAGGGACCTAGATGATCTCACTACAGAAGAGGAGGTGCTGGCGGCGGTTATAAGAGCTACAAGCGGGCTCGCTGAAAACCCTACCGTCTCCATCTCAAACAGTAACAGCAGGGGGCAGAAAAAGGCCACGGTCACGCTCAACACGAAGGGGGCAAGCCAACTCCTGAAGGCCCAGCATATCAAAATTGGCTGGGTGAGCTGCAGGGTCCAACAAAAATGTAACGTTCCACGGTGCTTCCGTTGTCTCAGCTACGGGCATCACGCCAGCACTTGTAAGGGCCCAGAAAGGAGTCGCCTATGCTTCAAGTGCATGAAAGCGGAGCACAAGGCCAAGCAGTGCTCGGCTCCGGATCACTGTACAATATGTGAAGAAACAGGCAAAGGTCCGGAAGGGCTCGACCACGTGCCTGGGTCAAAACGGTGCAGGGTATTCGCAGATGCCCTAGAAAAAAGCAAAAAGCTTATGAGATGATCCGTATCTTACAAGCTAATATGAATCGGAGTTTAACAGCGAATAATTTGCTGCACCAAATAGGAAACGAGAAAAAGGTGGACCTTCTACTCATAAGCGAGCAATATAAGAACTACCACTCTCCAGGTTGGTACCTGGATGAGCTTGGGACGGCTGCAATATGGGTAAGAGAACCAACCAAGGTGCGGGTGGCAGAGCATGGGAGCGGCCGGGGTTACGTTTGGGTAAAGAGCTCTGGAGTAACCTATTTCAGTTGCTATTTTACCCCGAACGAACCTATTCGATACTACAGGGACAAAGTGGACGCCCTTGAGGACAAAATCCGGGAGGAAGAGTGGTGGTTGCGGGTGATTTCAACGCAAGAGGCGTAGAGTGGGGCATGCCCGAGACCGATTCGCGGGGCAGATATCTATTGGAAATGGTTGCCCGAACAGGTCTCGCCATATTGAATGTCGGTAACACTCCAACTTTTCGCCGCCCCGGATATAGAGGAACCATTCCTGATATTTCACTTGCTTCAGAAGGAATGGTAGCAGCAGTAAAAGAATGGAGAGTGCTCGAGGAATACACAGGAAGTGACCATCAATACATCACGTTCAGAGTTTATGATGGCCATGTAGCACCGACGGCCGGGCTGAGTGGTAAAAGACTGTGGAATGTGCGAAGCTTTGACGAAGATAAGTTCAAAACAGTACTCCTCGCGGGCCTGGCCAGTGTGAAACATCCACATACGACAGAGGACAGGACGCTGGCGGAGAAAGCCGTTAAGGATTCCATGAACCTTCTCCATAGGGCATGCGAAGCGGCGATGCCACGCAGGAGACCCAGGCATAGCAAACGCCCCGTGTACTGGTGGACGACCGAAATAGCTGAACTACGGAGAACTTGCCTGCGCGTGAGACGGAAAGCGCAAAGGGCCAAGAACCGGGGGGAGGCAAGTGCCCTCTCCCTCTCGTACAAAACCGCTAAGAAGGTGCTACGATCCACCATAAGGCGCAGCAAGGTAGCACAATGGCGGAGGCTGGCGGAGGAAGTAAATGCGGACCCCTGGGGACTTGGGTACAAGATTGTGACTAAGAAACTGGGAGCGATGGCACCAAGACCCACCATGGAGGCAGAAGTCATGGCCCATATCGTGAACGCGCTCTTCCCGACGCACCCAATCAGAGAGAGAGAAGTG
>CAXASF010000138.1:0-44024 GCA_963971475.1 Chrysops caecutiens | reverse complement strand
CTGTTATTCAGTGGTTTTCGCTGTTATTAGTGAGGATTGTGCAGATTGCCACAGTTATTTCACTGGTTTTCGCTGTTATAAGTGAGGCTTTGCAGATTGTGACTGTTATTTCAGTGGTTTCGCTGTTATTAGTGAGGTTGTGCAGATTGCCACAGTTATTTCACTGGTTTTCGCTGGTTATTATTGTGGGCTTTGCAGATTGTGACTGTTATTTCAGTGGTTTTTCGCTGTTATTAGTGAGATTGTGCAGATTGCCACAGTTATTTTCACTGGTTTTTCGCTGTTATTAGTGAGGCTTTGCAGATTGTGCACTGTTATTTCAGTGGTTTTCGCTGTTATTAGTGAGGTTGTGCAGATTGCCACAGTTATTTCACTGGTTTTCCGCTGTTATTAGTGAGGCTTTGCAGATTGTGACTGTTATTTCAGTGGTTTTCGCTGTTATTAGTGAGGTTGTGCAGATTGCCACAGTTTATTTCACTGGTTTTCGCTGTTATTAGTGAGGCTTTTGCAGATTGTGACTGTTATTTCAGTGGTTTTCGCTGTTATTAGTGAGATTGTGCAGATTGCCAGCAGTTATTTCACTGGTTTTCGCTGTTATTAGTGAGGCTTTGCAGATTGTGACTGTTATTTCAGTGGTTTTCGCTGTTATTAGTGAGGATTTGCAGATTGCCACAGTTATTTCACTGGTTTTCGCTGTTATTAGTGAGGCTTTGCAGATTGCACAGTTATTTCACTGGTTTTCGCTGTTATTAGTGAGGTTTGTCAGATTGCCACTGTTATTTCACTGGTTTTCGCTGTTATTAGTGAGGCTTTGCAGATTGTGACTGTTATTTCAGTGGTTTTCGCTGTTATTAGTGAGGTTGTGCAGATTGCCACAGTTATTTCACTGGTTTTCGCTGTTATTAGTGAGGCTTTGCAGATTGTGACTGTTATTTCAGTGGTTTTCGCTGTTATTAGTGAGGTTGGCAGATTGCCACAGTTATTCACTGGTTTTCGCTGTTATTAGTGAGGCTTTGCAGATTGTGACTGTTATTTCAGTGGTTTTCGCTGTTATTAGTGAGGTTGTGCAGATTGCCACAGTTATTTCACTGGTTTTCGCTGTTATTAGTGAGGCTTTGCAGATTGCCACAGTTATTTCACTGGTTTTCGCTGTTATTAGTGAGGCTTTGCAGATTGTGACTGTTATTTCAGTGGTTTTCGCTGTTATTAGTGAGGTTGTGCAGATTGCCACAGTTATTTCACTGGTTTTCGCTGTTATTAGTGAGGCTTTGCAGATTGTGACTGTTATTTCCAGTGGTTTTCGCTGTTATTAGTGAGGTTGTGCAGATTGCCACAGTTATTTCACTGGTTTTCGCTGTTATTAGTGAGGCTTTGCAGATTGTGACTGTTATTTCAGTGGTTTCGCTGTTATTAGTGAGGTTGTGCAGATTGCCACAGTTATTTCACTGGTTTTCGCTGTTATTAGTGAGGCTTTGGCAGATTGTGACTGTTATTTCAGTGGTTTTCCGCTGTTATAAGTGAGGCTTTGCAGATTGTGGACTGTTATTTCAGTGGTTTTCGCTGTTATTAGTGAGGTTGTGCAGATTGCCACAGTTATTTCACAGGTTTTCGCTGTTTTAAGTGAGGCTTTGCAGATTGTGACTGTTATTTCAGTGGTTTTCGCTGTTATTAGTGAGATTGTGCAGATTGCCACAGTTATTTCACTGGTTTTCGCTGTTATTAGTGAGGCTTTGCAGATTGTGACTGTTATTTCAGTGGTTTTCGCTGTTATTAGGTGAGGTTGTGCAGATTGCCACAGTTATTTCACTGGTTTTCGCTGTTATTAGTGAGGCTTTGCAGATTGTGACTGTTATTTCAGTGGTTTTCGCTGTTATTAGTGAGGTTGTGCAGATTGCCACAGTTATTTCACTGGTTTTCGCTGTTATAAGTGAGGCTTTGCAGATTGTGACTGTTATTTCAGTGGTTTTCGCTGTTATTAGTGAGATTGTGTAGATTGCCACAGTTATTTCACTGGTTTTCGCTGTTCATTAGTGAGGCTTTGCAGATTGTGACTGTTATTTCAGTGGTTTTCGCTGTTATAAGTGAGGCTTTGCAGATTGTGACTGTTATTTCAGTGTTTTTCGCTGTTATTAGTGAGGTTGTGCAGATTGCCACAGTTATTTCACTGGTTTTCGCTGTTATAAGTGAGGCTTTGCAGATTGTGACTGTTATTTCAGTGGTTTTCGCTGTTATTAGTGAGGTTGTGCAGATTGCCACAGTTATTTCACTGGTTTTCGCTGTTATTAGTGAGGCTTTGCAGATTGTGACTGTTATTTCAGTGGTTTTCGCTGTTATTAGTGAGGTTGTGCAGATTGCCACAGTTATTTCACTGGTTTTCGCTGTTATTAGTGAGGCTTTGCAGATTGTGACTGTTATTTCAGTGGTTTTCGCTGTTATTAGTGAGGTTGTGCAGATTGCCACAGTTATTTCACTGGTTTTCGCTGTATAAGTGAGGCTTGCAGATTGTGACTGTTATTTCAGTGGTTTCGCTGTTATTAGTGAGGTTGTGCAGATTGCCACAGTTATTTCACTGGTTTTCGCTGTTATTAGTGAGGCTTGCAGATTGTGACTGTTATTTCAGTGGTTTCGCTGTTATTAGTGAGGTTGTGCAGATTGCCACAGTTATTTCACTGGTTTTCGCTGTTATTAGTGAGGCTTTGCAGATTGTGACTGTTATTTCAGTGGTTTTCGCTGTTATTAGTGAGGTTGTGCAGATTGCCACAGTTATTTCACTGGTTTTCGCTGTTATTAGTGAGGCTTTGCAGATTGTGACTGTTATTTCAGTGGTTTTCGCTGTTATTAGTGAGGTTGTGCAGATTGCCACAGTTATTTCACTGGTTTTCGCTGTTATTAGTGAGGCTTTGCAGATTGTGACTGTTATTTCAGTGGTTTTCGCTGTTATTAGTGAGGTTGTGCAGATTGCCACAGCTATTTCACTGGTTTTCGCTGTTATTAGTGAGGCTTTGCAGATTGTGACTGTTATTTCAGTGGTTTTCGCTGTTATTAGTGAGGTTGTGCAGATTGCCACAGTTATTTCACTGGTTTTCGCTGTTATAAGTGAGGCTTTGCAGATTGTGACTGTTATTTCAGTGGTTTTCGCTGTTATTAGTGAGATTGTGCAGATTGCCACAGTTATTCACTGGTTTTCGCTGTTATTAGTGAGGCTTTGCAGATTGTGACTGTTATTTCAGTGGTTTTCGCTGTTATTAGTGAGGCTTTGCAGATTGTGACTGTTATTTCAGTGGTTTTCGCTGTTATTAGTGAGATTGTGCAGATTGCCATAGTTATTTCAGTGGTTTTCGCTGTTATTAGTGAGGCTTTGCAGATTGTGACTGTTATTTCAGGTGGTTTTCGCTGTTATTAGTGAGGCTTTGCAGATTGTGACTGTTATTTCAGTGGTTTTCGCTGTTATTAGTGAGGTTGTGCAGATTGCCACAGTTATTTCACTGGTTTTCGCTGTTATTAGTGAGGCTTTGCAGATTGTGACTGTTATTTCAGTGGTTTTCGCTGTTATTAGTGAGTTGTGCAGATTGCCACAGTTATTTCACTGGTTTTCGCTGTTATTAGTGAGGCTTTGCAGATTGTGACTGTTATTTCAGTGGTTTTCGCTGTTATTAGTGAGGTTGTGCAGATTGCCACAGTTATTTCACTGGTTTTCGCTGTTATTAGTGAGGCTTTGCAGATTGTGACTGTTATTTCAGTGGTTTTCGCTGTTATTAGTGAGGTTGTGCAGATTGCCACAGTTATTTCATCTGGTTTTCGCTGTTATAAGTGAGGCTTTGCAGATTGTGACTGTTATTTCAGTGGTTTTCGCTGTTATTAGTGAGGTTGTGCAGATTGCCACAGTTATTTCACTGGTTTTCGCTGTTATTAGTGAGGCTTTGCAGATTGTGACTGTTATTTCAGTGGTTTTCGCTGTTATTAGTGAGGTTGTGCAGATTGCCACAGTTATTTCACTGGTTTTCGCTGTTATTAGTGAGGCTTTGCAGATTGTGACTGTTATTTCAGTGGTTTTCGCTGTTATAAGTGAGGCTTTGCAGATTGTGACTGTTATTTCAGTGGTTTTCGCTGTTATTAGTGAGGTTGTGCAGATTGCCACAGTTATTTCACTGGTTTTCGCTGTTATTAGTGAGGCTTTGCAGATTGTGACTGTTATTTCAGTGGTTTCGCTGTTATTAGTGAGGTTGTGCAGATTGCCACAGTTATTTCACTGGTTTTCGCTGTTATTAGTGAGGCTTTGCAGATTGTGACTGTTATTTCAGTGGTTTTCGCTGTTATTAGTGAGGTTGTGCAGATTGCCACAGTTATTTCACTGGTTTTCGCTGTTATTAGTGAGGCTTTGCAGATTGTGACTGTTATTTCAGTGGTTTTCGCTGTTATTAGTGAGGTTGTGCAGATTGCCACAGTTATTTCACTGGTTTTCGCTGTTATTAGTGAGGCTTTGCAGATTGTGACTGTTATTTCAGTGGTTTTCGCTGTTATTAGTGAGGTTGTGCAGATTGCCACAGTTATTTCACTGGTTTTCGCTGTTATTAGTGAGGCTTTGCAGATTGTGACTGTTATTTCAGTGGTTTTCGCTGTTATTAGTGAGGTTGTGCAGATTGCCACAGTTATTTCACTGGTTTTCGCTGTTATTAGTGAGGCTTTGCAGATTGTGACTGTTATTTCAGTGGTTTTCGCTGTTATTAGTGAGGTTGTGCAGATTGCCACAGTTATTTCACTGGTTTTCGCTGTTATTAGTGAGGCTTTGCAGATTGTGACTGTTATTTCAGTGGTTTTCGCTGTTATTAGTGAGGTTGTGCAGATTGCCACAGTTATTTCACTGGTTTTCGCTGTTATTAGTGAGGCTTTGCAGATTGTGACTGTTATTTCAGTGGTTTTCGCTGTTATTAGTGAGGTTGTGCAGATTGCCACAGTTATTTCACTGGTTTTCGCTGTTATTAGTGAGGCTTTGCAGATTGTGACTGTTATTTCAGTGGTTTTCGCTGTTATTAGTGAGGTTGTGCAGATTGCACAGTTATTTCACTGGTTTTCGCTGTTATTAGTGAGGCTTTGCAGATTGTGACTGTTATTTCAGTGGTTTTCGCTGTATTAGTGAGGTTGTGCAGATTGCCACAGTTATTTCACTGGTTTTCGCTGTATTAGTGAGGCTTTGCAGATTGTGACTGTTATTTCAGTGGTTTTCGCTGTTATTAGTGAGGTTGTGCAGATTGCCACAGTTATTTCACTGGTTTTCGCTGTTATTAGTGAGGCTTTGCAGATTGTGACTATTATTTCAGTGGTTTTCGCTGTTATTAGTGAGGTTGTGCAGATTGCCACAGTTATTTCACTGGTTTTCGCTGTTATTAGTGAGGCTTTGCAGATTGTGACTGTTATTTCAGTGGTTTTCGCTGTTATTAGTGAGGTTGTGCAGATTGCCACAGTTATTTCACTGGTTTTCGCTGTTATTAGTGAGGCTTTGCAGATTGTGACTGTTATTTCACTGGTTTTCGCTGTTATAAGTGAGGCTTTGCAGATTGTGACTGTTATTTCAGTGGTTTTCGCTGTTATTAGTGAGGTTGTGCAGATTGCCACAGTTATTTCACTGGTTTTCGCTGTTATAAGTGAGGCTTTGCAGATTGTGACTGTTATTTCAGTGGTTTTCGCTGTTATTAGTGAGGTTGTGCAGATTGCCACAGTTATTTCACTGGTTTTCGCTGTTATAAGTGAGGCTTTGCAGATTGTGACTGTTATTTCAGTGGTTTCGCTGTTATTAGTGAGGTTGTGCAGATTGCCACAGTTATTTCACTGGTTTTCGCTGTTATTAGTGAGGCTTTGCAGATTGTGACTGTTATTTCAGTGGTTTTCGCTGTTATAAGTGAGGCTTTGCAGATTGTGACTGTTATTTCAGTGGTTTTCGCTGTTATTAGTGAGGTTGTGCAGATTGCCACAGTTATTTCACTGGTTTTCGCTGTTATTAGTGAGGCTTTGCAGATTGTGACTGTTATTTCAGTGGTTTTCGCTGTTATTAGTGAGGTTGTGCAGATTGCCACAGTTATTTCACTGGTTTTCGCTGTTATAAGTGAGGCTTTGCAGATTGTGACTGTTATTTCAGTGGTTTTCGCTGTTATTAGTGAGATTGTGCAGATTGCCACAGTTATTTCACTGGTTTTCGCTGTTATTAGTGAGGCTTTGCAGATTGTCGACTGTTATTTCAGTGGTTTTCGCTGTTATTAGTGAGATTGTGCAGATTGCCACAGTTATTTCACTGTTTTCGCTGTTATTAGTGAGGCTTTGCAGATTGTGACTGTTATTTCAGTGGTTTTCGCTGTTATTAGTGAGGTTGTGCAGATTGCCACAGTTATTTCACTGGTTTTCGCTGTTATTAGTGAGGCTTTGCAGATTGTGACTGTTATTTCAGTGGTTTTCGCTGTTATTAGTGAGGTTGTGCAGATTGCCACAGTTATTTCACTGGTTTTCGCTGTTATAAGTGAGGCTTTGCAGATTGTGACTGTTATTTCAGTGGTTTTCGCTGTTATTAGTGAGATTGTGCAGATTGCCACAGTTATTTCACTGGTTTTCGCTGTTATAAGTGAGGCTTTGCAGATTGTGACTGTTATTTCAGTGGTTTTCGCTGTTATTAGTGAGGTTGTGCAGATTGCCACAGTTATTTCACTGGTTTTCGCTGTTATAAGTGAGGCTTTGCAGATTGTGACTGTTATTTCAGTGGTTTTCGCTGTTATTAGTGAGGTTGTGCAGATTGCCACAGTTATTTCACTGGTTTTCGCTGTTATAAGTGAGGCTTTTGCAGATTGTGACTGTTATTTCAGTGGTTTTCGCTGTTATTAGTGAGGTTGTGCAGATTGCCACAGTTATTTCACTGGTTTTCGCTGTTATAAGTGAGGCTTTGCAGATTGTGACTGTTATTTCAGTGGTTTTCGCTGTTATTAGTGAGATTGTGCAGATTGCCACAGTTATTTCACTGGTTTTCGCTGTCATTAGTGAGGCTTTGCAGATTGTGACTGTTATTTCAGTGGTTTTCGCTGTTATTAGTGAGGTTGTGCAGATTGCCACAGTTATTTCACTGGTTTTCGCTGTTATTAGTGAGGCTTTGCAGATTGTGACTGTTATTTCAGTGGTTTTCGCTGTTATTAGTGAGGTTGTGCAGATTGCCACAGTTATTTCACTGGTTTTCGCTGTTATAAGTGAGGCTTTGCAGATTGTGACTGTTATTTCAGTGGTTTTCGCTGTTATTAGTGAGGTTGTGCAGATTGCCACAGTTATTTCACTGGTTTTCGCTGTTATTAGTGAGGCTTTGCAGATTGTGACTGTTATTTCAGTGGTTTTCGCTGTTATTAGTGAGGTTGTGCAGATTGCCACAGTTATTTCAGCTGGTTTTCGCTGTTATTAGTGAGGTTGTGCAGATTGCCACAGTTATTTCACTGGTTTTCGCTGTTATAAGTGAGGCTTTGCAGATTGTGACTGTTATTTCAGTGGTTTTCGCTGTTATTAGTGAGGTTGTGCAGATTGCCACAGTTATTTCACTGGTTTTCGCTGTTATTAGTGAGGCTTTGCAGATTGTGACTGTTATTTCAGTGGTTTTCGCTGTTATTAGTGAGATTGTGCAGATTGCCACAGTTATTTCACTGGTTTTCGCTGTTATTAGTGAGGCTTTGCAGATTGTGACTGTTATTTCAGTGGTTTTCGCTGTTATTAGTGAGGTTGTGCAGATTGCCACAGTTATTTCACTGGTTTTCGCTGTTATTAGTGAGGCTTTGCAGATTGTGACTGTTATTTCAGTGGTTTTCGCTGTTATTAGTGAGGTTGTGCAGATTGCCACAGTTATTTCAGTGGTTTTCGCTGTTATTAGTGAGGTTGTGCAGATTGCCACAGTTATTTCACTGGTTTTCGCTGTTATAAGTGAGGCTTTGCAGATTGTGACTGTTATTTCAGTGGTTTTCGCTGTTATTAGTGAGGTTGTGCAGATTGCCACAGTTATTTCACTGGTTTTCGCTGTTATTAGTGAGGTTGTGCAGATTGCCACAGTTATTTCACTGGTTTTCGCTGTTATAAGTGAGGCTTTGCAGATTGTGACTGTTATTTCAGTGGTTTTCGCTGTTATTAGTGAGGTTGTGCAGATTGCCACAGTTATTTCACTGGTTTTCGCTGTTATAAGTGAGGCTTTGCAGATTGTGACTGTTATTTCAGTGGTTTTCGCTGTTATTAGTGAGGTTGTGCAGATTGCCACAGTTATTTCACTGGTTTTCGCTGTTATTAGTGAGGCTTTGCAGATTGTGACTGTTATTTCAGTGGTTTTCGCTGTTATTAGTGAGGCTTTGCAGATTGTGACTGTTATTTCAGTGGTTTTCGCTGTTATTAGTGAGGTTGTGCAGATTGCACAGTTATTTCACTGGTTTCGCTGTTATTAGTGAGGCTTTGCAGATTGTGACTGTTATTTCAGTGGTTTTCGCTGTTATAAGTGAGGCTTTGCAGATTGTGACTGTTATTTCAGTGGTTTTCGCTGTTATTAGTGAGGTTGTGCAGATTGCCACAGTTATTTCACTGGTTTTCGCTGTTATTAGTGAGGCTTTGCAGATTGTGACTGTTATTTCAGTGGTTTTCGCTGTTATGAGTGAGGTTGTGCAGATTGCCACAGTTATTTCACTGGTTTTCGCTGTTATTAGTGAGGCTTTGCAGATTGTGACTGTTATTTCAGTGGTTTTCGCTGTTATTAGTGAGATTGTGCAGATTGCCACAGTTATTTCACTGTTTTCGCTGTTATTAGTGAGGCTTTGCAGATTGTGACTGTTATTTCAGTGGTTTTCGCTGTTATTAGTGAGGTTGTGCAGATTGCCACAGTTATTTCACTGGTTTTCGCTGTTATTAGTGAGGCTTTGCAGATTGTGACTGTTATTTCAGTGGTTTTCGCTGTTATTAGTGAGGCTTTGCAGATTGTGACTGTTATTTCAGTGGTTTTCGCTGTTATTAGTGAGGTTGTGCAGATTGCCACAGTTATTTCACTGGTTTTCGCTGTTATTAGTGAGGCTTTGCAGATTGTGACTGTTATTTCAGTGGTTTTCGCTGTTATTAGTGAGGTTGTGCAGATTGCCACAGTTATTTCACTGGTTTTCGCTGTTATAAGTGAGGCTTTGCAGATTGTGACTGTTATTTCAGTGGTTTTCGCTGTTATTAGTGAGGTTGTGCAGATTGCCACAGTTATTTCACTGGTTTTCGCTGTTATTAGTGAGGTTGTGCAGATTGCCACAGTTATTTCACTGGTTTTCGCTGTTATAAGTGAGGCTTTGCAGATTGTGACTGTTATTTCAGTGGTTTTCGCTGTTATTAGTGAGGTTGTGCAGATTGCCACAGTTATTTCACTGGTTTTCGCTGTTATAAGTGAGGCTTTGCAGATTGTGACTGTTATTTCAGTGGTTTTCGCTGTTATTAGTGAGGATGTGCAGATTGCCACAGTTATTTCACTGGTTTTCGCTGTTATTAGTGAGGCTTTGCAGATTGTGACTGTTATTTCAGTGGTTTTCGCTGTTATTAGTGAGGCTTTGCAGATTGTGACTGTTATTTCAGTGGTTTTCGCTGTTATTAGTGAGGTTGTGCAGATTGCCACAGTTATTTCACTGGTTTTTGCTGTTATTAGTGAGGCTTTGCAGATTGTGACTGTTATTTCAGTGGTTTTCGCTGTTATTAGTGAGGCTTTGCAGATTGTGACTGTTATTTCAGTGGTTTTCGCTGTTATTAGTGAGGTTGTGCAGATTGCCACAGTTATTTCACTGGTTTTCGCTGTTATTAGTGAGGCTTTGCAGATTGTGACTGTTATTTCAGTGGTTTTCGCTGTTATTAGTGAGGTTGTGCAGATTGCCACAGTTATTTCACTGGTTTTCGCTGTTATTAGTGAGGCTTTGCAGATTGTGACTGTTATTTCAGTGGTTTTCGCTGTTATTAGTGAGGTTGTGCAGATTGCCACAGTTATTTCACTGGTTTTCGCTGTTATTAGTGAGGCTTTGCAGATTGTGACTGTTATTTCAGTGGTTTTCGCTGTTATTAGTGAGGTTGTGCAGATTGCCACAGTTATTTCACTGGTTTTCGCTGTTATTAGTGAGGCTTTGCAGATTGTGACTGTTATTTCAGTGGTTTTCGCTGTTATTAGTGAGGCTTTGCAGATTGTGACTGTTATTTCAGTGGTTTTCGCTGTTATTAGTGAGGTTGTGCAGATTGCCACAGTTATTTCACTGGTTTTCGCTGTTATAAGTGAGGCTTTGCAGATTGTGACTGTTATATCAGTGGTTTTCGCTGTTATTAGTGAGGTTGTGCGGTTGCCACAGTTATTTCACTGGTTTTCGCTGTTATAAGTGAGGCTTTGCAGATTGTGACTGTTATTTCAGTGGTTTTCGCTGTTATTAGTGAGGTTGTGCAGATTGCCACAGTTATTTCACTGGTTTTCGCTGTTATTAGTGAGGTTGTGCAGATTGCCACAGTTATTTCACTGATTTTCGCTGTTATAAGTGAGGCTTTGCAGATTGTGACTGTTATTTCAGTGGTTTTCGCTGTATTAGTGAGGTTGTGCAGATTGCCACAGTTATTTCACTGGTTTTCGCTGTTATAAGTGAGGCTTTGCTAGATTGTGACTGTTATTTCAGTGGTTTTCGCTGTTATTAGTGAGGTTGTGCAGATTGCCACAGTTATTTCACTGGTTTTCGCTGTTATTAGTGAGGCTTTGCAGATTGTGACTGTTATTTCAGTGGTTTTCGCTGTTATTAGTGAGGCTTTGCAGATTGTGACTGTTATTTCAGTGGTTTTCGCTGTTATTAGTGAGGTTGTGCAGATTGCCACAGTTATTTCACTGGTTTTCGCTGTTATTAGTGAGGCTTTGCAGATTGTGACTGTTATTTCAGTGGTTTTCGCTGTTATTAGTGAGGTTGTGCAGATTGCCACAGTTATTTCACTGGTTTTCGCAGTTATTAGTGAGGTTGTGCAGATTGCCACAGTTATTTCACTGGTTTTCGCTGTTATAAGTGAGGCTTTGCAGATTGTGACTGTTATTTCAGTGGTTTTCGCTGTTATTAGTGAGGTTGTGCAGATTGCCACAGTTATTTCACTGTTTTCGCTGTTATTAGTGAGGCTTTGCAGATTGTGACTGTTATTTCAGTGGTTTTCGCTGTTATTAGTGAGATTGTGCAGATTGCCACAGTTATTTCACTGGTTTTCGCTGTTATTAGTGAGGCTTTGCAGATTGTGACTGTTATTTCAGTGGTTTTCGCTGTTATTAGTGAGGTTGTGCAGATTGCCACAGTTATTTCACTGGTTTTCGCTGTTATTAGTGAGGCTTTGCAGATTGTGACTGTTATTTCAGTGGTTTTCGCTGTTATTAGTGAGGCTTTGCAGATTGTGACTGTTATTTCAGTGGTTTTCGCTGTTATTAGTGAGGTTGTGCAGATTGCCACAGTTATTTCACTGGTTTTCGCTGTTATTAGTGAGGATTTGCAGATTGTGACTGTTATTTCAGGGTTTTCGCTGTTATTAGTAAGGTTGTGCAGATTGCCACAGTTATTTCAGTGGTTTCGCTGTTATTAGTGAGGTTGTGCAGATTGCCACAGTTATTTCACTGGTTTTCGCTGTTATAAGTGAGGCTTTGCAGATTGTGACTGTTATTTCAGTGGTTTTCGCTGTTATTAGTGAGGTTGTGCAGATTGCCACAGTTATTTCACTGGTTTTCGCTGTTATTAGTGAGGTTGTGCAGATTGCCACAGTTATTTCACTGGTTTTCGCTGTTATAAGTGAGGCTTTGCAGATTGTGACTGTTATTTCAGTGGTTTTCGCTGTTATTAGTGAGGTTGTGCAGATTGTCACAGTTATTTCACTGATTTCGCTGTTATAAGTGAGGCTTTGCAGATTGTGACTGTTTATTTCAGTGGTTTTCGCTGTTATTAGTGAGGTTGTGCAGATTGCCACAGTTATTTCACTGGTTTTCGCTGTTATTAGTGAGGCTTTGCAGATTGTGACTGTTATTTCAGTGGTTTCGCTGTTATTAGTGAGGCTTTGCAGATTGTGACTGTTATTTCAGTGGTTTTCGCTGTTATTAGTGAGGTTGTGCAGATTGCCACAGTTATTTCACTGGTTTTCGCTGTTATTAGTGAGGCTTTGGCAGATTGTGACTGTTATTTCAGTGGTTTTCGCTGTTATTAGTGAGATTGTGCAGATTGCCACAGTTATTTCACTGGTTTTTCGCTGTTATAGTGAGGCTTTGCAGATTGTGACTGTTATTTCAGTGGTTTTCCGCTGTTATTAGTGAGGTTGTGCAGATTGCCACAGTTATTTCACTGGTTTTCGCTGTTATTAGTGGAGGCTTTGCAGATTGTGACTGTTATTTCAGTGGTTTTCGCTGTTATTAGTGAGGTTGTGCAGATTGCCACAGTTATTTCACTGGTTTTCGCTGTTATTAGTGAGGCTTTGCAGATTGTGACTGTTATTTCAGTGGTTTTCGCTGTTATTAGTGAGGTTGTGCAGATTGCCACAGTTATTTCACTGGTTTTCGCTGTTTATTAGTGAGGCTTTGCAGATTGTGACTGTTATTTCAGTGGTTTTCGCTGTTATTAGTGAGGTTGTGCAGATTGCCACAGTTATTTCACTGGTTTTCGCTGTTATTAGTGAGGCTTTGCAGATTGTGACTGTTATTTCACTGGTTTTCGCTGTTATAAGTGAGGCTTTGCAGATTGTGACTGTTATTTCAGTGGTTTTCGCTGTTATTAGTGAGGTTGTGCAGATTGCCACAGTTATTTCACTGGTTTTCGCTGTTATTAGTGAGGCTTTGCAGATTGTGACTGTTATTTCAGTGGTTTTCGCCGTTATTAGTGAGGTTGTGCAGATTGCCACAGTTATTTCACTGGTTTTCGCTGTTATTAGTGAGGCTTTGCAGATTGTGACTGTTATTTCAGTGGTTTTCGCTGTTATTAGTGAGGTTGTGCAGATTGCCACAGTTATTTCACTGGTTTTCGCTGTTATTAGTGAGGCTTTGCAGATTGTGACTGTTATTTCAGTGGTTTTCGCTGTTATTAGTGAGGTTGTGCAGATTGCCACAGTTATTTCACTGGTTTCGCTGTTATTAGTGAGGTTGTGCAGATTGCCACAGTTATTTCACTGGTTTTCGCTGTTATAAGTGAGGCTTTGCAGATTGTGACTGTTATTTCAGTGGTTTCGCTGTTATTAGTGAGATTGTGCAGATTGCCACAGTTATTTCACTGGTTTTCGCTGTTATTAGTGAGGCTTTGCAGATTGTGACTGTTATTTCAGTGGTTTTCGCTGTTATTAGTGAGGTTGTGCAGATTGCCACAGTTATTTCACTGGTTTTCGCTGTTATAAGTGAGGCTTTGCAGATTGTGACTGTTATTTCAGTGGTTTTCGCTGTTATTAGTGAGGTTGTGCAGATTGCACAGTTATTTCACTGGTTTTCGCTGTTATTAGTGAGGCTTTGCAGATTGCACAGTTATTTCAGTGGTTTTCGCTGTTATAAGTGAGGCTTTGCAGATTGTGACTGTTATTTCAGTGGTTTTCGCTGTTATTAGTGAGGTTGTGCAGATTGCCACAGTTATTTCACTGGTTTTCGCTGTTATTAGTGAGGTTGTGCAGATTGCCACAGTTATTTCACTGGTTTTCGCTGTTATTAGTGAGGCTTTGCAGATTGTGACTGTTATTTCAGTGGTTTTCGCTGTTATTAGTGAGGTTGTGCAGATTGCCACAGTTATTTCACTGGTTTTCGCTGTTATTAGTGAGGCTTTGCAGATTGTGACTGTTATTTCAGTGGTTTTCGCTGTTATTAGTGAGGTTTGCAGATTGGCCACAGTTATTTCAGCTGGTTTTCGCTGTTATTAGTGAGGCTTTGCAGATTGTGACTGTTATTTCAGTGGTTTTCGCTGTTATTAGTGAGGCTTTGCAGATTGTGACTGTTATTTCAGTGGTTTTCGCTGTTATTAGTGAGATTGTGCAGATTGCCACAGTTATTTCACTGGTTTTCGCTGTTATTAGTGAGGCTTTGCAGATTGTGACTGTTATTTCAGTGGTTTTCGCTGTTATTAGTGAGGTTGTGCAGATTGCCACAGTTATTTCACTGGTTTTCGCTGTTATTAGTGAGGCTTTGCAGATTGTGACTGTTATTTCAGTGGTTTTCGCTGTTATTAGTGAGGTTGTGCAGATTGCCACAGTTATTTCACTGGTTTTCGCTGTTATTAGTGAGGCTTTGCAGATTGTGACTGTTATTTCAGTGGTTTTCGCTGTTATTAGTGAGATTGTGCAGATTGCCACAGTTATTTCACTGGTTTTCGCTGTTATTAGTGAGGCTTTGCAGATTGTGACTGTTATTTCAGTGGTTTTCGCTGTTATTAGTGAGGTTGTGCAGATTGCCACAGTTATTTCACTGGTTTTCGCTGTTATTAGTGAGGCTTTGCAGATTGTGACTGTTATTTCAGTGGTTTTCGCTGTTATTAGTGAGGTTGTGCAGATTGCCACAGTTATTTCACTGGTTTTCGCTGTTATTAGTGAGGTTGTGCAGATGTGCCACAGTTATTTCACTGGTTTTCGCTGTTATTAGTGAGGCTTTGCAGATTGTGACTGTTATTTCAGTGGTTTTCGCTGTTATTAGTGAGGTTGTGCAGATTGCCACAGTTATTTCACTGGTTTTCGCTGTTATTAGTGAGGCTTTGCAGATTGTGACTGTTATTTCAGTGGTTTTCGCTGTTATTAGTGAGGTTGTGCAGATTGCCACAGTTATTTCATTGGTTTTCGCTGTTATTAGTGAGGCTTTGCAGATTGTGACTGTTATTTCAGTGGTTTTCGCTGTTATTAGTGAGGTTGTGCAGATTGCCACAGTTATTTCACTGGTTTTCGCTGTTATTAGTGAGGCTTTGCAGATTGTGACTGTTATTTCAGTGGTTTTCGCTGTTATTAGTGAGGCTTTGCAGATTGTGACTGTTATTTCAGTGGTTTTCGCTGTTATTAGTGAGGTTGTTGCAGATTGTGACTGTTATTTCAGTGGTTTTCGCTGTTATTAGTGAGGTTGTGCAGATTGCCACAGTTATTTCACTGGTTTTCGCTGTTATTAGTGAGGCTTTGCAGATTGTGACTGTTATTTCAGTGGTTTTCGCTGTTATTAGTGAGGCTTGTGCAGATTGCACAGTTATTTCAGTGGTTTTCGCTGTTATTAGTGAGGCTTTGCAGATTGTGACTGTTATTTCAGTGGTTTTCGCTGTTATTAGTGAGGTTGTGCAGATTGCCACAGTTATTTCACTGGTTTTCGCTGTTATTAGTGAGGCTTTGCAGATTGTGACTGTTATTTCAGTGGTTTTCGCTGTTATTAGTGAGGCTTTGCAGATTGTGACTGTTATTTCAGTGGTTTTCGCTGTTATTAGTGAGGTTGTGCAGATTGTGACTGTTATTTCAGCTGGTTTTCGCTGTTATTAGTGAGGTTGTGCAGATTGTGACAGTTATTTCAGTGGTTTTCGCTGTTATTAGTGAGGCTTTGCAGATTGTGACTGTTATTTCAGTGGTTTTCGCTGTTATTAGTGAGGTTGTGCAGATTGCCACAGTTATTTCACTGGTTTTCGCTGTTATTAGTGAGGCTTTGCAGATTGTGACTGTTATTTCAGTGGTTTTCGCTGTTATTAGTGAGGTTGTGCAGATTGCCACAGTTATTTCACTGGTTTTCGCTGTTATTAGTGAGGCTTTGCAGATTGTGACTGTTATTTCAGTGGTTTTCGCTGTTATTAGTGAGGTTGTGCAGATTGCCACAGTTATTTCACTGGTTTTCGCTGTTATTAGTGAGGCTTTGCAGATTGTGACAGTTATTTCACTGGTTTTCGCTGTTATTAGTGAGGCTTTGCAGATTGTGACTGTTATTTCAGTGGTTTTCGCTGTTATTAGTGAGGTTGTGCAGATTGCCACAGTTATTTCACTGGTTTTCGCTGTTATTAGTGAGGCTTTGCAGATTGTGACTGTTATTTCAGTGGTTTTCGCTGTTATTAGTGAGGTTGTGCAGATTGCCACAGTTATTTCACTGGTTTTCGCTGTTATTAGTGAGGCTTTGCAGATTGTGACTGTTATTTCAGTGGTTTTCGCTGTTATTAGTGAGGTTGTGCAGATTGCCACAGTTATTTCACTGGTTTTCGCTGTTATTAGTGAGGCTTTGCAGATTGTGACTGTTATTTCAGTGGTTTTCGCTGTTATTAGTGAGGTTGTGCAGATTGCCACAGTTATTTCACTGGTTTTCGCTGTTATTAGTGAGGCTTTGCAGATTGTGACTGTTATTTCAGTGGTTTTCGCTGTTATTAGTGAGGTTGTGCAGATTGCCACAGTTATTTCACTGGTTTTCGCTGTTATTAGTGAGGCTTTGCAGATTGTGACTGTTATTTCAGTGGTTTTCGCTGTTATTAGTGAGGTTGTGCAGATTGCCACAGTTATTTCACTGGTTTTCGCTGTTATTAGTGAGGCTTTGCAGATTGTGACTGTTATTTCAGTGGTTTTCGCTGTTATTAGTGAGGTTGTGCAGATTGCCACAGTTATTTCACTGGTTTTCGCTGTTATTAGTGAGGCTTTGCAGATTGTGACTGTTATTTCAGTGGTTTTCGCTGTTATTAGTGAGGTTGTGCAGATTGCCACAGTTATTTCACTGGTTTTCGCTGTTATTAGTGAGGCTTTGCAGATTGTGACAGTTATTTCACTGGTTTTCGCTGTTATTAGTGAGGCTTTGCAGATTGTGACTGTTATTTCAGTGGTTTCGCTGTTATTAGTGAGGTTGTGCAGATTGCCACAGTTATTTCACTGGTTTTCGCTGTTATTAGTGAGGCTTTGCAGATTGTGACTGTTATTTCAGTGGTTTTCGCTGTTATTAGTGAGGTTGTGCAGATTGTGACTGTTATTTCACTGGTTTTCGCTGTTATTAGTGAGGCTTTGCAGATTGTGACTGTTATTTCAGTGGTTTTCGCTGTTATTAGTGAGGCTTTGCAGATTGTGACTGTTATTTCAGTGGTTTTCGCTGTTATTAGTGAGGTTGTGCAGATTGCCACAGTTATTTCACTGGTTTTCGCTGTTATTAGTGAGGCTTTGCAGATTGTGACTGTTATTTCAGTGGTTTTCGCTGTTATTAGTGAGGCTTTGCAGATTGTGACTGTTATTTCAGTGGTTTTCGCTGTTATTAGTGAGGTTGTGCAGATTGCCACAGTTATTTCACTGGTTTTCGCTGTTATTAGTGAGGCTTTGCAGATTGTGACTGTTATTTCAGTGGTTTTCGCTGTTATTAGTGAGGCTTTGCAGATTGTGACTGTTATTTCAGTGGTTTTCGCTGTTATTAGTGAGGCTTTGCAGATTGTGACTGTTATTTCAGTGGTTTTCGCTGTTATTAGTGAGGCTTTGCAGATTGTGACTGTTATTTCAGTGGTTTTCGCTGTTATTAGTGAGGTTGTGCAGATTGCCACAGTTATTTCACTGGTTTTCGCTGTTATTAGTGAGGCTTTGCAGATTGTGACTGTTATTTCAGTGGTTTTCGCTGTTATTAGTGAGGTTGTGCAGATTGCCACAGTTATTTCACTGGTTTTCGCTGTTATTAGTGAGGCTTTGCAGATTGTGACTGTTATTTCAGTGGTTTTCGCTGTTATTAGTGAGGTTGTGCAGATTGCCACAGTTATTTCACTGGTTTTCGCTGTTATTAGTGAGGCTTTGCAGATTGTGACTGTTATTTCAGTGGTTTTCGCTGTTATTAGTGAGGTTGTGCAGATTGCCACAGTTATTTCACTGGTTTTCGCTGTTATTAGTGAGGCTTTGCAGATTGTGACTGTTATTTCAGTGGTTTTCGCTGTTATTAGTGAGGCTTTGCAGATTGTGACTGTTATTTCAGTGGTTTTCGCTGTTATTAGTGAGGTTGTGCAGATTGCCACAGTTATTTCACTGGTTTTCGCTGTTATTAGTGAGGCTTTGCAGATTGTGACTGTTATTTCAGTGGTTTTCGCTGTTATTAGTGAGGTTGTGCAGATTGCCACAGTTATTTCACTGGTTTTCGCTGTTATTAGTGAGGCTTTGCAGATTGTGACTGTTATTGCAGTGGTTTTCGCTGTTATTAGTGAGGCTTTGCAGATTGTGACTGTTATTTCAGTGGTTTTCGCTGTTATTAGTGAGGTTGTGCAGATTGCCACAGTTATTTCACTGGTTTTCGCTGTTATTAGTGAGGCTTTGCAGATTGTGACTGTTATTTCAGTGGTTTTCGCTGTTATTAGTGAGGCTTTGCAGATTGTGACTGTTATTTCAGTGGTTTTCGCTGTTATTAGTGAGGCTTTGCAGATTGTGACTGTTATTTCAGTGGTTTCGCTGTTATTAGTGAGGTTGTGCAGATTGTGACTGTTATTTCAGTGGTTTCGCTGTTATTAGTGAGGTTGTGCAGATTGCCACAGTTATTTCACTGGTTTTCGCTGTTATTAGTGAGGCTTTGCAGATTGTGACTGTTATTTCAGTGGTTTTCGCTGTTATTAGTGAGGTTGTGCAGATTGCCACAGTTATTTCACTGGTTTTCGCTGTTATTAGTGAGGCTTTGCAGATTGTGACTGTTATTTCAGTGGTTTTCGCTGTTATTAGTGAGGTTGTGCAGATTGCCACAGTTATTTCACTGGTTTTCGCTGTTATTAGTGAGGTTGTGCAGATTGCCACAGTTATTTCACTGGTTTTCGCTGTTATTAGTGAGGCTTTGCAGATTGTGACTGTTATTTCAGTGGTTTTCGCTGTTATTAGTGAGGCTTTGCAGATTGTGACTGTTATTTCAGTGGTTTTCGCTGTTATTAGTGAGGCTTTGCAGATTGTGACTGTTATTTCAGTGGTTTTCGCTGTTATTAGTGAGGTTGTGCAGATTGCCACAGTTATTTCACTGGTTTTCGCTGTTATTAGTGAGGCTTTGCAGATTGTGACTGTTATTTCAGTGGTTTTCGCTGTTATTAGTGAGGTTGTGCAGATTGCCACAGTTATTTCACTGGTTTCGCTGTTATTAGTGAGGCTTTGCAGATTGTGACTGTTATTTCAGTGGTTTTCGCTGTTATTAGTGAGGCTTTGCAGATTGTGACTGTTATTTCAGTGGTTTTCGCTGTTATTAGTGAGGTTGTGCAGATTGCCACAGTTATTTCACTGGTTTTCGCTGTTATTAGTGAGGCTTTGCAGATTGTGACTGTTATTTCAGTGGTTTTCGCTGTTATAAGTGAGGCTTTGCAGATTGTGACTGTTATTTCAGTGGTTTTCGCTGTTATTAGTGAGGTTGTGCAGATTGCCACAGTTATTTCACTGGTTTTCGCTGTTATTAGTGAGGCTTTGCAGATTGTGACTGTTATTTCAGTGGTTTTCGCTGTTATTAGTGAGGTTGTGCAGATTGCCACAGTTATTTCACTGGTTTTCGCTGTTATTAGTGAGGCTTTGCAGATTGTGACTGTTATTTCAGTGGTTTTCGCTGTTATTAGTGAGGCTTTGCAAATTGTGACTGTTATTTCACTGGTTTTCGCTGTTATTAGTGAGGTTGTGCAGATTGCCACAGTTATTTCACTGGTTTTCGCTGTTATTAGTGAGGCTTTGCACATTGTGACTGTTATTTCAGTGGTTTTCGCTGTTATTAGTGAGGTTGTGCAGATTGCCACAGTTATTTCACTGGTTTTCGCTGTTATTAGTGAGGTTGTGCAGATTGCCACAGTTATTTCACTGGTTTTCGCTGTTATTAGTGAGGCTTTGCAGATTGTGACTGTTATTTCACTGGTTTTCGCTGTTATTAGTGAGGCTTTGCAGATTGTGACTGTTATTTCAGTGGTTTTCGCTGTTATTAGTGAGGTTGTGCAGATTGCCACAGTTATTTCACTGGTTTTCGCTGTTATTAGTGAGGCTTTGCAGATTGTGACTGTTATTTCAGTAGTTTTCGCTGTTATTAGTGAGGTTGTGCAGATTGCCACAGTTATTTCACTGGTTTTCGCTGTTATTAGTGAGGCTTTGCAGATTGTGACTGTTATTTCAGTGGTTTTCGCTGTTATTAGTGAGGTTGTGCAGATTGCCACAGTTATTTCACTGGTTTTCGCTGTTATTAGTGAGGCTTTGCAGATTGTGACAGTTATTTCACTGGTTTTCGCTGTTATTAGTGAGGCTTTGCAGATTGTGACTGTTATTTCAGTGGTTTTCGCTGTTATTAGTGAGGTTGTGCAGATTGCCACAGTTATTTCACTGGTTTTCGCTGTTATTAGTGAGGTTGTGCAGATTGTGACTGTTATTTCAGTGGTTTTCGCTGTTATTAGTGAGGTTGTGCAGATTGCCACAGTTATTTCACTGGTTTTCGCTGTTATTAGTGAGGCTTTGCAGATTGTGACTGTTATTTCAGTGGTTTTCGCTGTTATTAGTGAGGTTGTGCAGATTGCCACAGTTATTTCAGTGGTTTTCGCTGTTATTAGTGAGGCTTTGCAGATTGTGACTGTTATTTCAGTGGTTTTCGCTGTTATTAGTGAGGCTTTGCAGATTGTGACTGTTATTTCAGTGGTTTTCGCTGTTATTAGTGAGGCTTTGCAGATTGTGACTGTTATTTCACTGGTTTTCGCTGTTATTAGTGAGGCTTTGCAGATTGTGACTGTTATTTCAGTGGTTTTCGCTGTTATTAGTGAGGCTTTGCAGATTGTGACTGTTATTTCAGTGGTTTTCGCTGTTATTAGTGAGGTTGTGCAGATTGTGACTGTTATTTCAGTGGTTTTCGCTGTTATTAGTGAGGTTGTGCAGATTGTGACTGTTATTTCAGTGGTTTTCGCTGTTATTAGTGAGGTTGTGCAGATTGCCACAGTTATTTCACTGGTTTTCGCTGTTATTAGTGAGGCTTTGCAGATTGTGACTGTTATTTCAGTGGTTTTCGCTGTTATTAGTGAGGCTTTGCAGATTGTGACTGTTATTTCAGTGGTTTTCGCTGTTATTAGTGAGGTTGTGCAGATTGCCACAGTTATTTCACTGGTTTTCGCTGTTATTAGTGAGGCTTTGCAGATTGTGACTGTTATTTCAGTGGTTTTCGCTGTTATTAGTGAGGCTTTGCAGATTGTGACTGTTATTTCAGTGGTTTTCGCTGTTATTAGTGAGGTTGTGCAGATTGCCACAGTTATTTCACTGGTTTTCGCTGTTATTAGTGAGGCTTTGCAGATTGTGACTGTTATTCAGTGGTTTTCGCTGTTATTAGTGAGGTTGTGCAGATTGCCACAGTTATTTCACTGGTTTTCGCTGTTATTAGTGAGGCTTTGCAGATTGTGACTGTTATTTCAGTGGTTTTCGCTGTTATTAGTGAGGCTTTGCAGATTGTGACTGTTATTTCAGTGGTTTTCGCTGTTATTAGTGAGGTTGTGCAGATTGCCACAGTTATTTCACTGGTTTTCGCTGTTATTAGTGAGGCTTTGCAGATTGTGACTGTTATTTCAGTGGTTTTCGCTGTTATTAGTGAGGTTGTGCAGATTGCCACAGTTATTTCACTGGTTTTCGCTGTTATTAGTGAGGCTTTGCAGATTGTGACTGTTATTTCAGTGGTTTTCGCTGTTATTAGTGAGGTTGTGCAGATTGCCACAGTTATTTCACTGGTTTTCGCTGTTATTAGTGAGGCTTTGCAGATTGTGACTGTTATTTCAGTGGTTTTCGCTGTTATTAGTGAGGTTGTGCAGATTGCCACAGTTATTTCAGTGGTTTTCGCTGTTATTAGTGAGGCTTTGCAGATTGTGACTGTTATTTCAGTGGTTTTCGCTGTTATTAGTGAGGCTTTGCAGATTGTGACTGTTATTTCAGTGGTTTTCGCTGTTATTAGTGAGGCTTGTGCAGATTGTGACTGTTATTTCACTGGTTTTCGCTGTTATTAGTGAGGCTTTGCAGATTGTGACTGTTATTTCAGTGGTTTTCGCTGTTATTAGTGAGGCTTTGCAGATTGTGACTGTTATTTCATGGTTTTCGCTGTTATTAGTGAGTTGTGCAGATTGTGACTGTTATTTCACTGGTTTTCGCTGTTATTAGTGAGGTTGTGCAGATTGTGACTGTTATTTCAGTGGTTTTCGCTGTTATTAGTGAGGTTGTGCAGATTGCCACAGTTATTTCACTGGTTTTCGCTGTTATTAGTGAGGCTTTGCAGATTGTGACTGTTATTTCAGTGGTTTTCGCTGTTATTAGTGAGGCTTTGCAGATTGTGACTGTTATTTCAGTGGTTTTCGCTGTTATTAGTGAGGTTGTGCAGATTGCCACAGTTATTTCACTGGTTTTCGCTGTTATTAGTGAGGCTTTGCAGATTGTGACTGTTATTTCAGTGGTTTTCGCTGTTATTAGTGAGGCTTTGCAGATTGTGACTGTTATTTCAGTGGTTTTCGCTGTTATTAGTGAGGTTGTGCAGATTGCCACAGTTATTTCACTGGTTTTCGCTGTTATTAGTGAGGCTTTGCAGATTGTGACTGTTATTTCAGTGGTTTTCGCTGTTATTAGTGAGGTTGTGCAGATTGCCACAGTTATTTCACTGGTTTTCGCTGTTATTAGTGAGGCTTTGCAGATTGTGACTGTTATTTCAGTGGTTTTCGCTGTTATTAGTGAGGCTTTGCAGATTGTGACTGTTATTTCAGTGGTTTTCGCTGTTATTAGTGAGGCTTTGCAGATTGTGACTGTTATTTCAGTGGTTTTTCGCTGTTATTAGTGAGGTTGTGCAGATTGCCACAGTTATTTCACTGGTTTTCGCTGTTATTAGTGAGGCTTTGCAGATTGTGACTGTTATTTCAGTGGTTTTCGCTGTTATTAGTGAGGCTTTGCAGATTGTGACTGTTATTTCAGTGGTTTTCGCTGTTATTAGTGAGGTTGTGCAGATTGCCACAGTTATTTCACTGGTTTTCGCTGTTATTAGTGAGGCTTTGCAGATTGTGACTGTTATTTCAGTGGTTTTCGCTGTTATTAGTGAGGTTGTGCAGATTGCCACAGTTATTTCACTGGTTTTCGCTGTTATTAGTGAGGCTTTGCAGATTGTGACTGTTATTTCAGTGGTTTTCGCTGTTATTAGTGAGGCTTTGCAGATTGTGACTGTTATTTCACTGGTTTTCGCTGTTATTAGTGAGGTTGTGCAGATTGCCACAGTTATTTCACTGGTTTTCGCTGTTATTAGTGAGGCTTTGCAGATTGTGACTGTTATTTCAGTGGTTTTCGCTGTTATTAGTGAGGTTGTGCAGATTGCCACAGTTATTTCACTGGTTTTCGCTGTTATTAGTGAGGTTGTGCAGATTGCCACAGTTATTTCACTGGTTTTCGCTGTTATTAGTGAGGCTTTGCAGATTGTGACTGTTATTTCAGTGGTTTTCGCTGTTATTAGTGAGGTTGTGCAGATTGTGACTGTTATTTCAGTGGTTTTCGCTGTTATTAGTGAGGTTGTGCAGATTGCCACAGTTATTTCACTGGTTTTCGCTGTTATTAGTGAGGCTTTGCAGATTGTGACTGTTATTTCAGTGGTTTTCGCTGTTATTAGTGAGGCTTGTGCAGATTGCCACAGTTATTTCACTGGTTTTCGCTGTTATTAGTGAGGCTTTGCAGATTGTGACAGTTATTTCACTGGTTTTCGCTGTTATTAGTGAGGCTTTGCAGATTGTGACTGTTATTTCAGTGGTTTTCGCTGTTATTAGTGAGGTTGTGCAGATTGCCACAGTTATTTCACTGGTTTTCGCTGTTATTAGTGAGGCTTTGCAGATTGTGACTGTTATTTCAGTGGTTTTCGCTGTTATTAGTGAGGCTTTGCAGATTGTGACTGTTATTTCAGTGGTTTTCGCTGTTATTAGTGAGGTTGTGCAGATTGCCACAGTTATTTCACTGGTTTTCGCTGTTATTAGTGAGGCTTTGCAGATTGTGACTGTTATTTCAGTGGTTTTCGCTGTTATAGTGAGGCTTTGCGGATTGTGACTGTTATTTCAGTGGTTTTCGCTGTTATTAGTGAGGTTGTGCAGATTGCCACAGTTATTTCACTGGTTTTCGCTGTTATTAGTGAGGCTTTGCAGATTGTGACTGTTATTTCAGTGGTTTTCGCTGTTATTAGTGAGGTTGTGCAGATTGCCACAGTTATTTCACTGGTTTTCGCTGTTATTAGTGAGGCTTTGCAGATTGTGACTGTTATTTCAGTGGTTTTCGCTGTTATTAGTGAGGCTTTGCAGATTGTGACTGTTATTTCACTGGTTTTCGCTGTTATTAGTGAGGTTGTGCAGATTGCCACAGTTATTTCACTGGTTTTCGCTGTTATTAGTGAGGCTTTGCAGCATTGTGACTGTTATTTCAGTGGTTTTCGCTGTTATTAGTGAGGTTGTGCAGATTGCCACAGTTATTTCACGTGGTTTTCGCTGTTATTAGTGAGGTTGTGCAGATTGCCACAGTTATTTCACTGGTTTTCGCTGTTATTAGTGAGGCTTTGCAGATTGTGACTGTTATTTCAGTGGTTTTCGCTGTTATTAGTGAGGTTGTGCAGATTGCCACAGTTATTTCACTGGTTTTCGCTGTTATTAGTGAGGTTGTGCAGATTGCCACAGTTATTTCACTGGTTTTCGCTGTTATTAGTGAGGCTTTGCAGATTGTGACTGTTATTTCAGTGGTTTTCGCTGTTATTAGTGAGGTTGTGCAGATTGCCACAGTTATTTCACTGGTTTTCGCTGTTATTAGTGAGGCTTTGCAGATTGTGACAGTTATTTCACTGGTTTTCGCTGTTATTAGTGAGGCTTTGCAGATTGTGACTGTTATTTCAGTGGTTTTCGCTGTTATTAGTGAGGTTGTGCAGATTGCCACAGTTATTTCACTGGTTTTCGCTGTTATTAGTGAGGCTTGTGCAGATTGTGACTGTTATTTCACGTGGTTTTCGCTGTTATTAGTGAGGCTTGTGCAGATTGTGACTGTTATTTCAGTGGTTTTCGCTGTTATTAGTGAGGCTTTGCAGATTGTGACTGTTATTTCAGTGGTTTTCGCTGTTATTAGTGAGGTTGTGCAGATTGTGACTGTTATTTCAGTGGTTTTCGCTGTTATTAGTGAGGTTGTGCAGATTGCCACAGTTATTTCACTGGTTTTCGCTGTTATTAGTGAGGCTTTGCAGATTGTGACTGTTATTTCACGTGGTTTTCGCTGTTATTAGTGAGGCTTTGCAGATTGTGACTGTTATTTCAGTGGTTTTCGCTGTTATTAGTGAGGTTGTGCAGATTGCCACAGTTATTTCACTGGTTTTCGCTGTTATTAGTGAGGCTTGCAGATTGTGACTGTTATTTCAGTGGTTTTCGCTGTTATTAGTGAGGTTGTGCAGATTGCCACAGTTATTTCACTGGTTTTCGCTGTTATTAGTGAGGCTTTGCAGATTGTGACTGTTATTTCAGTGGTTTTCGCTGTTATTAGTGAGGTTGTGCAGATTGCCACAGTTATTTCAGTGGTTTTCGCTGTTATTAGTGAGGCTTTGCAGATTGTGACTGTTATTTCAGTGGTTTTCGCTGTTATTAGTGAGGCTTTGCAGATTGTGACTGTTATTTCAGTGGTTTTCGCTGTTATTAGTGAGGCTTTGCAGATTGTGACTGTTATTTCACTGGTTTTCGCTGTTATTAGTGAGGCTTTGCAGATTGTGACTGTTATTTCAGTGGTTTTCGCTGTTATTAGTGAGGCTTTGCAGATTGTGACTGTTATTTCACTGGTTTTCGCTGTTATTAGTGAGGTTGTGCAGATTGTGACTGTTATTTCAGTGGTTTTCGCTGTTATTAGTGAGGCTTTGCAGATTGTGACTGTTATTTCAGTGGTTTTCGCTGTTATTAGTGAGGTTGTGCAGATTGCCACAGTTATTTCACTGGTTTTCGCTGTTATTAGTGAGGCTTTGCAGATTGTGACTGTTATTTCAGTGGTTTTCGCTGTTATTAGTGAGGCTTTGCAGATTGTGACTGTTATTTCAGTGGTTTTCGCTGTTATTAGTGAGGTTGTGCAGATTGCCACAGTTATTTCACTGGTTTTCGCTGTTATTAGTGAGGCTTTGCAGATTGTGACTGTTATTTCAGTGGTTTTCGCTGTTATTAGTGAGGCTTTGCAGATTGTGACTGTTATTTCAGTGGTTTTCGCTGTTATTAGTGAGGTTGTGCAGATTGCCACAGTTATTTCACTGGTTTTCGCTGTTATTAGTGAGGCTTTGCAGATTGTGACTGTTATTTCAGTGGTTTTCGCTGTTATTAGTGAGGTTGTGCAGATTGGCCACAGTTATTTCAGCTGGTTTTCGCTGTTATTAGTGAGGCTTTGCAGATTGTGACTGTTATTTCAGTGGTTTTCGCTGTTATTAGTGAGGTTGTGCAGATTGTGACTGTTATTTCAGTGGTTTTCGCTGTTATTAGTGAGGTTGTGCAGATTGCCACAGTTATTTCACTGGTTTTCGCTGTTATTAGTGAGGCTTTGCAGATTGTGGACTGTTATTTCAGTGGTTTTCGCTGTTATTAGTGAGGTTGTGCAGATTGCCACAGTTATTTCACTGGTTTTCGCTGTTATTAGTGAGGCTTTGCAGATTGTGACTGTTATTTCAGTGGTTTTCGCTGTTATTAGTGAGGCTTGTGCAGATTGCACTGTTATTTCAGTGGTTTTCGCTGTTATTAGTGAGGCTTTGCAGATTGTGACTGTTATTTCAGTGGTTTTCGCTGTTATTAGTGAGGTTGTGCAGATTGCCACAGTTATTTCAGTGGTTTTCGCTGTTATTAGTGAGGCTTTGCAGATTGTGACTGTTATTTCAGTGGTTTTCGCTGTTATTAGTGAGGCTTTGCAGATTGTGACTGTTATTTCAGTGGTTTTCGCTGTTATTAGTGAGGTTTGCAGATTGTGACTGTTATTTCACTGGTTTTCGCTGTTATTAGTGAGGCTTTGCAGATTGTGACTGTTATTTCAGTGGTTTTTCGCTGTTATTAGTGAGGCTTTGCAGATTGTGACTGTTATTTCAGTGGTTTTCGCTGTTATTAGTGAGGTTGTGCAGATTGTGACTGTTATTTCACTGGTTTTCGCTGTTATTAGTGAGGCTTGTGCAGATTGTGACTGTTATTTCAGTGGTTTTCGCTGTTATTAGTGAGGTTGTGCAGATTGCCACAGTTATTTCACTGGTTTTCGCTGTTATTAGTGAGGCTTTGCAGATTGTGACTGTTATTTCAGTGGTTTTCGCTGTTATTAGTGAGGCTTTGCAGATTGTGACTGTTATTTCAGTGGTTTTCGCTGTTATTAGTGAGGTTGTGCAGATTGCCACAGTTATTTCAGTGGTTTTCGCTGTTATTAGTGAGGCTTTGCAGATTGTGACTGTTATTTCAGTGGTTTTCGCTGTTATTAGTGAGGCTTTGCAGATTGTGACTGTTATTTCAGTGGTTTTCGCTGTTATTAGTGAGGTTGTGCAGATTGCCACAGTTATTTCACTGGTTTTCGCTGTTATTAGTGAGGCTTTGCAGATTGTGACTGTTATTTCAGTGGTTTTCGCTGTTATTAGTGAGGCTTTGCAGATTGTGACTGTTATTTCAGTGGTTTTCGCTGTTATTAGTGAGGTTGTGCAGATTGCCACAGTTATTTCACTGGTTTTCGCTGTTATTAGTGAGGCTTTGCAGATTGTGACTGTTATTTCAGTGGTTTTCGCTGTTATTAGTGAGGTTGTGCAGATTGCCACAGTTATTTCACTGGTTTTCGCTGTTATTAGTGAGGCTTTGCAGATTGTGACTGTTATTTCAGTGGTTTTCGCTGTTATTAGTGAGGTTGTGCAGATTGTGCCACTGTTATTTCACTGGTTTTCGCTGTTATTAGTGAGGCTTTGCAGATTGTGACTGTTATTTCAGTGGTTTTCGCTGTTATTAGTGAGGTTGTGCAGATTGCCACAGTTATTTCACTGGTTTTCGCTGTTATTAGTGAGGCTTTGCAGATTGTGACTGTTATTTCAGTGGTTTTCGCTGTTATTAGTGAGGCTTTGCAGATTGTGACTGTTATTTCAGTGGTTTTCGCTGTTATTAGTGAGGTTGTGCAGATTGCCACAGTTATTTCACTGGTTTTCGCTGTTATTAGTGAGGCTTTGCAGATTGTGACTGTTATTTCAGTGGTTTTCGCTGTTATTAGTGAGGTTGTGCAGATTGCCACAGTTATTTCACTGGTTTTCGCTGTTATTAGTGAGGCTTTGCAGATTGTGACTGTTATTTCAGTGGTTTTCGCTGTTATTAGTGAGGCTTTGCAGATTGTGACTGTTATTTCAGTGGTTTTCGCTGTTATTAGTGAGGTTGTGCAGATTGCCACAGTTATTTCACTGGTTTTCGCTGTTATTAGTGAGGCTTTGCAGATTGTGACTGTTATTTCAGTGGTTTTCGCTGTTATTAGTGAGGTTGTGCAGATTGCCACAGTTATTTCACTGGTTTTCGCTGTTATTAGTGAGGTTGTGCAGATTGCCACAGTTATTTCACTGGTTTTCGCTGTTATTAGTGAGGCTTTTGCAGATTGTGACTGTTATTTCAGTGGTTTTCGCTGTTATTAGTGAGGTTGTGCAGATTGTGACTGTTATTTCAGTGGTTTTCGCTGTTATTAGTGAGGTTGTGCAGATTGCCACAGTTATTTTCACTGGTTTTCGCTGTTATTAGTGAGGCTTTGCAGATTGTGACTGTTATTTCAGTGGTTTTCGCTGTTATTAGTGAGGCTGTGCAGATTGCCACAGTTATTTCTGGTTTTCGCTGTTATTAGTGAGGTTGTGCAGATTGTGACTGTTATTTCAGTGGTTTTCGCTGTTATTAGTGAGGTTGTGCAGATTGCCACAGTTATTTCACTGGTTTTCGCTGTTATTAGTGAGGCTTTGCAGATTGTGACTGTTATTTCAGTGGTTTTCGCTGTTATTAGTGAGGTTGTGCAGATTGCCACAGTTATTTCACTGGTTTTCGCTGTTATTAGTGAGGCTTTGCAGATTGTGACAGTTATTTCACTGGTTTTCGCTGTTATTAGTGAGGCTTTGCAGATTGTGACTGTTATTTCAGTGGTTTTCGCTGTTATTAGTGAGGCTTTGCAGATTGTGACTGTTATTTCAGTGGTTTTCGCTGTTATTAGTGAGGCTTTGCAGATTGTGACTGTTATTTCAGTGGTTTTCGCTGTTATTAGTGAGGCTTTGCAGATTGTGACTGTTATTTCAGTGGTTTTCGCTGTTATTAGTGAGGTTGTGCAGATTGCCACAGTTATTTCACTGGTTTTCGCTGTTATTAGTGAGGCTTTGCAGATTGTGACTGTTATTTCAGTGGTTTTCGCTGTTATTAGTGAGGTTGTGCAGATTGCCACAGTTATTTCACTGGTTTTCGCTGTTATTAGTGAGGCTTTGCAGATTGTGACTGTTATTTCAGTGGTTTTCGCTGTTATTAGTGAGGCTTTGCAGATTGTGACTGTTATTTCAGTGGTTTTCGCTGTTATTAGTGAGGTTGTGCAGATTGTGACTGTTATTTCAGTGGTTTTCGCTGTTATTAGTGAGGCTTTGCAGATTGTGACTGTTATTTCAGTGGTTTTCGCTGTTATTAGTGAGGCTTTGCAGATTGTGACTGTTATTTCAGTGGTTTTCGCTGTTATTAGTGAGGTTGTGCAGATTGCCACAGTTATTTCACTGGTTTTCGCTGTTATTAGTGAGGCTTTGCAGATTGTGACTGTTATTTCAGTGGTTTTCGCTGTTATTAGTGAGGCTTTGCAGATTGTGACTGTTATTTCAGTGGTTTTCGCTGTTATTAGTGAGGCTTTGCAGATTGTGACTGTTATTTCAGTGGTTTTCGCTGTTATTAGTGAGGTTGTGCAGATTGCCACAGTTATTTCAGTGGTTTTCGCTGTTATTAGTGAGGCTTTGCAGATTGTGACTGTTATTTCAGTGGTTTTCGCTGTTATTAGTGAGGTTGTGCAGATTGCCACAGTTATTTCACTGGTTTTCGCTGTTATTAGTGAGGCTTTGCAGATTGTGACTGTTATTTCAGTGGTTTTCGCTGTTATTAGTGAGGTTGTGCAGATTGCCACAGTTATTTCACTGGTTTTCGCTGTTATTAGTGAGGCTTTGCAGATTGTGACTGTTATTTCAGTGGTTTTCGCTGTTATTAGTGAGGCTTTGCAGATTGTGACAGTTATTTCACTGGTTTTCGCTGTTATTAGTGAGGTTGTGCAGATTGCCACAGTTATTTCACTGGTTTTCGCTGTTATTAGTGAGGCTTTGCAGATTGTGACTGTTATTTCAGTGGTTTTCGCTGTTATTAGTGAGGTTGTGCAGATTGCCACAGTTATTTCACTGGTTTTCGCTGTTATTAGTGAGGCTTTGCAGATTGTGACTGTTATTTCAGTGGTTTTCGCTGTTATTAGTGAGGCTTTGCAGATTGTGACTGTTATTTCACTGGTTTTCGCTGTTATTAGTGAGGTTGTGCAGATTGCCACAGTTATTTCACTGGTTTTCGCTGTTATTTGTGAGGCTTTGCAGATTGTGACTGTTATTTCAGTGGTTTTCGCTGTTATTAGTGAGGCTTTGCAGATTGTGACTGTTATTTCAGTGGTTTTCGCTGTTATTAGTGAGGTTGTGCAGATTACCACAGTTATTTCACTGGTTTTCGCTGTTATTGGTGAGGTTGTGCAGATTGTGACTGTTATTTCAGTGGTTTTCGCTGTTATTAGTGAGGCTTTGCAGATTGTGACTGTTATTTCAGTGGTTTTCGCTGTTATTAGTGAGGTTGTGCAGATTGCCACAGTTATTTCACTGGTTTTCGCTGTTATTAGTGAGGCTTTGCAGATTGTGACTGTTATTTCAGTGGTTTTCGCTGTTATTAGTGAGGCTTTGCAGATTGTGACTGTTATTTCAGTGGTTTTCGCTGTTATTAGTGAGGTTGTGCAGATTGCCACAGTTATTTCAGTGGTTTTCGCTGTTATTAGTGAGGCTTTGCAGATTGTGACTGTTATTTCAGTGGTTTTCGCTGTTATTAGTGAGGTTGTGCAGATTGCCACAGTTATTTCACTGGTTTTCGCTGTTATTAGTGAGGCTTTGCAGATTGTGACTGTTATTTCAGTGGTTTTCGCTGTTATTAGTGAGGTTGTGCAGATTGCCACAGTTATTTCACTGGTTTTCGCTGTTATTAGTGAGGCTTTGCAGATTGTGACTGTTATTTCAGTGGTTTTCGCTGTTATTAGTGAGGCTTTGCAGATTGTGACTGTTATTTCAGTGGTTTTCGCTGTTATTAGTGAGGTTGTGCAGATTGCCACAGTTATTTCACTGGTTTTCGCTGTTATTAGTGAGGCTTTGCAGATTGTGACTGTTATTTCAGTGGTTTTCGCTGTTATTAGTGAGGCTTTGCAGATTGTGACTGTTATTTCAGTGGTTTTCGCTGTTATTAGTGAGGCTTTGCAGATTGTGACTGTTATTTCAGTGGTTTTCGCTGTTATTAGTGAGGTTGTGCAGATTGCCACAGTTATTTCAGTGGTTTTCGCTGTTATTAGTGAGGCTTTGCAGATTGTGACTGTTATTTCAGTGGTTTTCGCTGTTATTAGTGAGGCTTTGCAGATTGTGACTGTTATTTCAGTGGTTTTCGCTGTTATTAGTGAGGCTTTGCAGATTGTGACTGTTATTTCAGTGGTTTTCGCTGTTATTAGTGAGGTTGTGCAGATTGCCACAGTTATTTCACTGGTTTTCGCTGTTATTAGTGAGGCTTTGCAGATTGTGACTGTTATTTCAGTGGTTTTCGCTGTTATTAGTGAGGCTTTGCAGATTGTGACTGTTATTTCACTGGTTTTCGCTGTTATTAGTGAGGTTGTGCAGATTGCCACAGTTATTTCACTGGTTTTCGCTGTTATTAGTGAGGCTTTGCAGATTGTGACTGTTATTTCAGTGGTTTTCGCTGTTATTAGTGAGGTTGTGCAGATTGCCACAGTTATTTCACTGGTTTTCGCTGTTATTAGTGAGGTTGTGCAGATTGCCACAGTTATTTCACTGGTTTTCGCTGTTATTAGTGAGGCTTTGCAGATTGTGACTGTTATTTCAGTGGTTTTCGCTGTTATTAGTGAGGCTTTGCAGATTGTGACTTTTATTTCAGTGGTTTTCGCTGTTATTAGTGAGGTTGTGCAGATTGCCACAGTTATTTCACTGGTTTTCGCTGTTATTAGTGAGGTTGTGCAGATTGCCACAGTTATTTCACTGGTTTTCGCTGTTATTAGTGAGGCTTTGCAGATTGTGACTGTTATTTCAGTGGTTTTCGCTGTTATTAGTGAGGCTTTGCAGATTGTGACTGTTATTTCAGTGGTTTTCGCTGTTATTAGTGAGGCTTTGCAGATTGTGACTGTTATTTCAGTGGTTTTCGCTGTTATTAGTGAGGCTTTGCAGATTGTGACTGTTATTTCAGTGGTTTTCGCTGTTATTAGTGAGGCTTTGCAGATTGTGACTGTTATTTCAGTGGTTTTCGCTGTTATTAGTGAGGTTGTGCAGATTGCCACAGTTATTTCACTGGTTTTCGCTGTTATTAGTGAGGCTTTGCAGATTGTGACTGTTATTTCAGTGGTTTTCGCTGTTATTAGTGAGGTTGTGCAGATTGTGACTGTTATTTCAGTGGTTTTCGCTGTTATTAGTGAGGTTGTGCAGATTGCCACAGTTATTTCACTGGTTTTCGCTGTTATTAGTGAGGCTTTGCAGATTGTGACTGTTATTTCAGTGGTTTTCGCTGTTATTAGTGAGGTTGTGCAGATTGCCACAGTTATTTCACTGGTTTTCGCTGTTATTAGTGAGGCTTTGCAGATTGTGACTGTTATTTCAGTGGTTTTCGCTGTTATTAGTGAGGCTTTGCAGATTGTGACTGTTATTTCAGTGGTTTTCGCTGTTATTAGTGAGGTTGTGCAGATTGCCACAGTTATTTCACTGGTTTTCGCTGTTATTAGTGAGGTTGTGCAGATTGTGACTGTTATTTCAGTGGTTTTCGCTGTTATTAGTGAGGCTTTGCAGATTGTGACTGTTATTTCAGTGGTTTTCGCTGTTATTAGTGAGGTTGTGCAGATTGCCACAGTTATTTCACTGGTTTTCGCTGTTATTAGTGAGGCTTTGCAGATTGTGACTGTTATTTCAGTGGTTTTCGCTGTTATTAGTGAGGTTGTGCAGATTGCCACAGTTATTTCACTGGTTTTCGCTGTTATTAGTGAGGCTTTGCAGATTGTGACTGTTATTTCAGTGGTTTTCGCTGTTATTAGTGAGGTTGTGCAGATTGCCACAGTTATTTCACTGGTTTTCGCTGTTATTAGTGAGGCTTTGCAGATTGTGACTGTTATTTCAGTGGTTTTCGCTGTTATTAGTGAGGTTGTGCAGATTGCCACAGTTATTTCACTGGTTTTCGCTGTTATTAGTGAGGTTGTGCAGATTGCCACAGTTATTTCACTGGTTTTCGCTGTTATTAGTGAGGCTTTGCAGATTGTGACTGTTATTTCAGTGGTTTTCGCTGTTATTAGTGAGGCTTTGCAGATTGTGACTGTTATTTCAGTGGTTTTCGCTGTTATTAGTGAGGTTGTGCAGATTGCCACAGTTATTTCAGTGGTTTTCGCTGTTATTAGTGAGGCTTTGCAGATTGTGACTGTTATTTCAGTGGTTTTCGCTGTTATTAGTGAGGTTGTGCAGATTGCCACAGTTATTTCACTGGTTTTCGCTGTTATTAGTGAGGCTTTGCAGATTGTGACTGTTATTTCAGTGGTTTTCGCTGTCATTAGTGAGGTTGTGCAGATTGCCACAGTTATTTCACTGGTTTTCGCTGTTATTAGTGAGGCTTTGCAGATTGTGACTGTTATTTCAGTGGTTTTCGCTGTTATTAGTGAGGCTTTGCAGATTGTGACTGTTATTTCAGTGGTTTTCGCTGTTATTAGTGAGGTTGTGCAGATTGCCACAGTTATTTCACTGGTTTTCGCTGTTATTAGTGAGGCTTTGCAGATTGTGACTGTTATTTCAGTGGTTTTCGCTGTTATTAGTGAGGCTTTGCAGATTGTGACTGTTATTTCAGTGGTTTTCGCTGTTATTAGTGAGGCTTTGCAGATTGTGACTGTTATTTCAGTGGTTTTCGCTGTTATTAGTGAGGTTGTGCAGATTGCCACAGTTATTTCAGTGGTTTTCGCTGTTATTAGTGAGGCTTTGCAGATTGTGACTGTTATTTCAGTGGTTTTCGCTGTTATTAGTGAGGCTTTGCAGATTGTGACTGTTATTTCAGTGGTTTTCGCTGTTATTAGTGAGGCTTTGCAGATTGTGACTGTTATTTCAGTGGTTTTCGCTGTTATTAGTGAGGTTGTGCAGATTGCCACAGTTATTTCACTGGTTTTCGCTGTTATTAGTGAGGCTTTGCAGATTGTGACTGTTATTTCAGTGGTTTTCGCTGTTATTAGTGAGGCTTTGCAGATTGTGACTGTTATTTCACTGGTTTTCGCTGTTATTAGTGAGGTTGTGCAGATTGCCACAGTCATTTCACTGGTTTTCGCTGTTATTAGTGAGGCTTTGCAGATTGTGACTGTTATTTCAGTGGTTTTCGCTGTTATTAGTGAGGTTGTGCAGATTGCCACAGTTATTTCACTGGTTTTCGCTGTTATTAGTGAGGTTGTGCAGATTGCCACAGTTATTTCACTGGTTTTCGCTGTTATTAGTGAGGCTTTGCAGATTGTGACTGTTATTTCAGTGGTTTTCGCTGTTATTAGTGAGGCTTTGCAGATTGTGACTGTTATTTCAGTGGTTTTCGCTGTTATTAGTGAGGTTGTGCAGATTGCCACAGTTATTTCACTGGTTTTCGCTGTTATTAGTGAGGTTGTGCAGATTGCCACAGTTATTTCACTGGTTTTCGCTGTTATTAGTGAGGCTTTGCAGATTGTGACTGTTATTTCAGTGGTTTTCGCTGTTATTAGTGAGGCTTTGCAGATTGTGACTGTTATTTCAGTGGTTTTCGCTGTTATTAGTGAGGCTTTGCAGATTGTGACTGTTATTTCAGTGGTTTTCGCTGTTATTAGTGAGGCTTTGCAGATTGTGACTGTTATTTCAGTGGTTTTCGCTGTTATTAGTGAGGCTTTGCAGATTGTGACTGTTATTTCAGTGGTTTTCGCTGTTATTAGTGAGGTTGTGCAGATTGCCACAGTTATTTCACTGGTTTTCGCTGTTATTAGTGAGGCTTTGCAGATTGTGACTGTTATTTCAGTGGTTTTCGCTGTTATTAGTGAGGTTGTGCAGATTGTGACTGTTATTTCAGTGGTTTTCGCTGTTATTAGTGAGGTTGTGCAGATTGCCACAGTTATTTCACTGGTTTTCGCTGTTATTAGTGAGGCTTTGCAGATTGTGACTGTTATTTCAGTGGTTTTCGCTGTTATTAGTGAGGTTGTGCAGATTGCCACAGTTATTTCACTGGTTTTCGCTGTTATTAGTGAGGCTTTGCAGATTGTGACTGTTATTTCAGTGGTTTTCGCTGTTATTAGTGAGGCTTTGCAGATTGTGACTGTTATTTCAGTGGTTTTCGCTGTTATTAGTGAGGTTGTGCAGATTGCCACAGTTATTTCACTGGTTTTCGCTGTTATTAGTGAGGTTGTGCAGATTGTGACTGTTATTTCAGTGGTTTTCGCTGTTATTAGTGAGGCTTTGCAGATTGTGACTGTTATTTCAGTGGTTTTCGCTGTTATTAGTGAGGTTGTGCAGATTGCCACAGTTATTTCACTGGTTTTCGCTGTTATTAGTGAGGCTTCGCAGATTGTGACTGTTATTTCAGTGGTTTTCGCTGTTATTAGTGAGGTTGTGCAGATTGCCACAGTTATTTCACTGGTTTTCGCTGTTATTAGTGAGGCTTTGCAGATTGTGACTGTTATTTCAGTGGTTTTCGCTGTTATTAGTGAGGTTGTGCAGATTGCCACAGTTATTTCACTGGTTTTCGCTGTTATTAGTGAGGCTTTGCAGATTGTGACTGTTATTTCAGTGGTTTTCGCTGTTATTAGTGAGGTTGTGCAGATTGCCACAGTTATTTCACTGGTTTTCGCTGTTATTAGTGAGGTTGTGCAGATTGCCACAGTTATTTCACTGGTTTTCGCTGTTATTAGTGAGGCTTTGCAGATTGTGACTGTTATTTCAGTGGTTTTCGCTGTTATTAGTGAGGCTTTGCAGATTGTGACTGTTATTTCAGTGGTTTTCGCTGTTATTAGTGAGGTTGTCCAGATTGCCACAGTTATTTCACTGGTTTTCGCTGTTATTAGTGAGGCTTTGCAGATTGTGACTGTTATTTCAGTGGTTTTCGCTGTTATTAGTGAGGTTGTGCAGATTGCCACAGTTATTTCACTGGTTTTCGCTGTTATTAGTGAGGCTTTGCAGATTGTGACTGTTATTTCAGTGGTTTTCGCTGTTATTAGTGAGGCTTTGCAGATTGTGACTGTTATTTCAGTGGTTTTCGCTGTTATTAGTGAGGTTGTGCAGATTGCCACAGTTATTTCACTGGTTTTCGCTGTTATAAGTGAGGCTTTGCAGATTGTGACTGTTATTTCAGTGGTTTTCGCTGTTATTAGTGAGGTTGTGCAGATTGCCACAGTTATTTCACTGGTTTTCGCTGTTATTAGTGAGGTTGTGCAGATTGCCACAGTTATTTCACTGGTTTTCGCTGTTATTAGTGAGGCTTTGCAGATTGTGACTGTTATTTCAGTGGTTTTCGCTGTTATTAGTGAGGCTTTGCAGATTGTGACTGTTATTTCAGTGGTTTTCGCTGTTATTAGTGAGGTTGTGCAGATTGCCACAGTTATTTCACTGGTTTTCGCTGTTATTAGTGAGGTTGTGCAGATTGCCACAGTTATTTCACTGGTTTTCGCTGTTATTAGTGAGGCTTTGCAGATTGTGACTGTTATTTCAGTGGTTTTCGCTGTTATTAGTGAGGCTTTGCAGATTGTGACTGTTATTTCAGTGGTTTTCGCTGTTATTAGTGAGGTTGTGCAGATTGCCACAGTTATTTCACTGGTTTTCGCTGTTATTAGTGAGGTTGTGCAGATTGCCACAGTTATTTCACTGGTTTTCGCTGTTATTAGTGAGGCTTTGCAGATTGTGACTGTTATTTCAGTGGTTTTCGCTGTTATTAGTGAGGCTTTGCAGATTGTGACTGTTATTTCAGTGGTTTTCGCTGTTATTAGTGAGGTTGTGCAGATTGCCACAGTTATTTCACTGGTTTTCGCTGTTATTAGTGAGGTTGTGCAGATTGCCACAGTTATTTCACTGGTTTTCGCTGTTTTATTAGTGAGGCTTTGCAGATTGTGACTGTTATTTCAGTGGTTTTCGCTGTTATTAGTGAGGCTTTGCAGATTGTGACTGTTATTTCAGTGGTTTTTCGCTGTTATTAGTGAGGTTGTGCAGATTGCCACAGTTATTTCACTGGTTTTCGCTGTGATTAGTGAGGCTTTGCAGATTGTGACTGTTATTTCAGTGGTTTTCGCTGTTATTAGTGAGGTTGTGCAGATTGCCACAGTTATTTCACTGGTTTTCGCTGTTATTAGTGAGGCTTTTGCAGATTGTGACTGTTATTTCAGTGGTTTTCGCTGTTATTAGTGAGGCTTTGCAGATTGTGACTGTTATTTCAGTGGTTTTCGCTGTTATTAGTGAGGTTGTGCAGATTGCCACAGTTATTTCACTGGTTTTCGCTGTTATTAGTGAGGCTTTGCAGATTGTGACTGTTATTTCAGTGGTTTTCGCTGTTATTAGTGAGGTTGTGCAGATTGCCACAGTTATTTCAGTGGTTTTCGCTGTTATTAGTGAGGCTTTGCAGATTGTGACTGTTATTTCAGTGGTTTTCGCTGTTATTAGTGAGGCTTTGCAGATTGTGACTGTTATTTCAGTGGTTTTCGCTGTTATTAGTGAGGCTTTGCAGATTGTGACTGTTATTTCAGTGGTTTTCGCTGTTATTAGTGAGGTTGTGCAGATTGCCACAGTTATTTCACTGGTTTTCGCTGTTATTAGTGAGGTTGTGCAGATTGCCACAGTTATTTCACTGGTTTTCGCTGTTATTAGTGAGGCTTTGCAGATTGTGACTGTTATTTCAGTGGTTTTCGCTGTTATTAGTGAGGCTTTGCAGATTGTGACTGTTATTTCAGTGGTTTTCGCTGTTATTAGTGAGGTTGTGCAGATTGCCACAGTTATTTCACTGGTTTTCGCTGTTATTAGTGAGGTTGTGCAGATTGTGACTGTTATTTCAGTGGTTTTCGCTGTTATTAGTGAGGCTTTGCAGATTGTGACTGTTATTTCAGTGGTTTTCGCTGTTATTAGTGAGGTTGTGCAGATTGCCACAGTTATTTCACTGGTTTTCGCTGTTATTAGTGAGGCTTTGCAGATTGTGACAGTTATTTCACTGGTTTTCGCTGTTATTAGTGAGGCTTTGCAGATTGTGACTGTTATTTCAGTGGTTTTCGCTGTTATTAGTGAGGTTGTGCAGATTGCCACAGTTATTTCACTGGTTTTCGCTGTTATTAGTGAGGCTTTGCAGATTGTGACTGTTATTTCAGTGGTTTTCGCTGTTATTAGTGAGGTTGTGCAGATTGCCACAGTTATTTCACTGGTTTTCGCTGTTATTAGTGAGGCTTTGCAGATTGTGACTGTTATTTCAGTGGTTTTCGCTGTTATTAGTGAGGCTTTGCAGATTGTGACTGTTATTTCAGTGGTTTTCGCTGTTATTAGTGAGGTTGTGCAGATTGCCACAGTTATTTCACTGGTTTTCGCTGTTATTAGTGAGGCTTTGCAGATTGTGACTGTTATTTCAGTGGTTTTCGCTGTTATTAGTGAGGCTTTGCAGATTGTGACTGTTATTTCAGTGGTTTTCGCTGTTATTAGTGAGGTTGTGCAGATTGCCACAGTTATTTCACTGGTTTTCGCTGTTATTAGTGAGGCTTTGCAGATTGTGACTGTTATTTCAGTGGTTTTCGCTGTTATTAGTGAGGCTTTGCAGATTGTGACTGTTATTTCAGTGGTTTTCGCTGTTATTAGTGAGGTTGTGCAGATTGCCACAGTTATTTCACTGGTTTTCGCTGTTATTAGTGAGGCTTTGCAGATTGTGACAGTTATTTCACTGGTTTTCGCTGTTATTAGTGAGGCTTTGCAGATTGTGACTGTTATTTCAGTGGTTTTCGCTGTTATTAGTGAGGTTGTGCAGATTGCCACAGTTATTTCACTGGTTTTCGCTGTTATTAGTCAGGCTTTGCAGATTGTGACTGTTATTTCAGTGGTTTTCGCTGTTATTAGTGAGGTTGTGCAGATTGCCACAGTTATTTCACTGGTTTTCGCTGTTATTAGTGAGGTTGTGCAGATTGCCACAGTTATTTCACTGGTTTTCGCTGTTATTAGTGAGGCTTTGCAGATTGTGACTGTTATTTCACTGGTTTTCGCTGTTATTAGTGAGGCTTTGCAGATTGTGACTGTTATTTCAGTGGTTTTCGCTGTTATTAGTGAGGCTTTGCAGATTGTGACTGTTATTTCAGTGGTTTTCGCTGTTATTAGTGAGGTTGTGCAGATTGCCACAGTTATTTCACTGGTTTTCGCTGTTATTAGTGAGGCTTTGCAGATTGTGACAGTTATTTCACTGGTTTTCGCTGTTATTAGTGAGGCTTTGCAGATTGTGACTGTTATTTCAGTGGTTTTCGCTGTTATTAGTGAGGTTGTGCAGATTGCCACAGTTATTTCACTGGTTTTCGCTGTTATTAGTGAGGCTTTGCAGATTGTGACTGTTATTTCAGTGGTTTTCGCTGTTATTAGTGAGGTTGTGCAGATTGCCACAGTTATTTCACTGGTTTTCGCTGTTATTAGTGAGGTTGTGCAGATTGCCACAGTTATTTCACTGGTTTTCGCTGTTATTAGTGAGGCTTTGCAGATTGTGACTGTTATTTCAGTGGTTTTCGCTGTTATTAGTGAGGTTGTGCAGATTGCCACAGTTATTTCACTGGTTTTCGCTGTTATTAGTGAGGCTTTGCAGATTGTGACTGTTATTTCAGTGGTTTTCGCTGTTATTAGTGAGGTTGTGCAGATTGCCACAGTTATTTCACTGGTTTTCGCTGTTATTAGTGAGGTTGTGCAGATTGCCACAGTTATTTCACTGGTTTTCGCTGTTATTAGTGAGGCTTTGCAGATTGTGACTGTTATTTCAGTGGTTTTCGCTGTTATCAGTGAGGCTTTGCAGATTGTGACTGTTATTTCAGTGGTTTTCGCTGTTATTAGTGAGGCTTTGCAGATTGTGACTGTTATTTCAGTGGTTTTCGCTGTTATTAGTGAGGTTGTGCAGATTGCCACAGTTTAATTCACTGGTTTTCGCTGTTATTAGTGAGGCTTTGCAGATTGTGACTGTTATTTCAGTGGTTTTCGCTGTTATTAGTGAGGTTGTGCAGATTGCCACAGTTATTTCACTGGTTTTCGCTGTTATTAGTGAGGCTTTGCAGATTGTGACTGTTATTTCAGTGGTTTTCGCTGTTATTAGTGAGGTTGTGCAGATTGCCACAGTTATTTCACTGGTTTTCGCTGTTATTAGTGAGGCTTTGCAGATTGTGACTGTTATTTCACTGGTTTTCGCTGTTATTAGTGAGGCTTTGCAGATTGTGACTGTTATTTCAGTGGTTTTCGCTGTTATTAGTGAGGTTGTGCAGATTGCCACAGTTATTTCACTGGTTTTCGCTGTTATTAGTGAGGTTGTGCAGATTGCCACAGTTATTTCACTGGTTTTCGCTGTTATTAGTGAGGCTTTGCAGATTGTGACAGTTATTTCACTGGTTTTCGCTGTTATTAGTGAGGCTTTGCAGATTGTGACTGTTATTTCAGTGGTTTTCGCTGTTATTAGTGAGGTTGTGCAGATTGCCACAGTTATTTCACTGGTTTTCGCTGTTATTAGTGAGGTTGTGCAGATTGCCACAGTTATTTCACTGGTTTTCGCTGTTATTAGTGAGGCTTTGCAGATTGTGACTGTTATTTCAGTGGTTTTCGCTGTTATTAGTGAGTTGTGCAGATTGCCACAGTTATTTCACTGGTTTTCGCTGTTATTAGTGAGGCTTTGCAGATTGTGACTGTTATTTTCAGTGGTTTTTCGCTGTTATTAGTGAGGTTGTGCAGATTGCCACAGTTATTTCACTGGTTTTCGCTGTTATTAGTGAGGTTGTGCAGATTGCCACAGTTATTTCACTGGTTTTCGCTGTTATTAGTGAGGCTTTGCAGATTGTGACTGTTATTTCAGTGGTTTTCGCTGTTATTAGTGAGATTGTGCAGATTGCCACAGTTATTTCACTGGTTTTCGCTGTTATTAGTGAGGCTTTGCAGATTGTGACTGTTATTTCAGTGGTTTTCGCTGTTATTAGTGAGGTTGTGCAGATTGCCACAGTTATTTCACTGGTTTTCGCTGTTATTAGTGAGGCTTTGCAGATTGTGACTGTTATTTCAGTGGTTTTCGCTGTTATTAGTGAGGTTGTGCAGATTGCCACAGTTATTTCACTGGTTTTCGCTGTTATTAGTGAGGCTTTGCAGATTGTGACTGTTATTTCAGTGGTTTTTCGCTGTTATTAGTGAGGCTTTGCAGATTGTGACTGTTATTTCAGTGGTTTTCGCTGTTATTAGTGAGGCTTTGCAGATTGTGACTGTTATTTCAGTGGTTTTCGCTGTTATTAGTGAGGCTTTGCAGATTGTGACTGTTATTTCAGTGGTTTTCGCTGTTATTAGTGAGGTTGTGCAGATTGCCACAGTTATTTCAGTGGTTTTCGCTGTTATTAGTGAGGCTTTGCAGATTGTGACTGTTATTTCAGTGGTTTTCGCTGTTATTAGTGAGGCTTTGCAGATTGTGACTGTTATTTCAGTGGTTTTCGCTGTTATTAGTGAGGTTGTGCAGATTGCCACAGTTATTTCACTGGTTTTCGCTGTTATTAGTGAGGTTGTGCAGATTGTGACTGTTATTTCAGTGGTTTTCGCTGTTATTAGTGAGGCTTTGCAGATTGTGACTGTTATTTCAGTGGTTTTCGCTGTTATTAGTGAGGTTGTGCAGATTGCCACAGTTATTTCACTGGTTTTCGCTGTTATTAGTGAGGCTTTGCAGATTGTGACTGTTATTTCAGTGGTTTTCGCTGTTATTAGTGAGGTTGTGCAGATTGCCACAGTTATTTCACTGGTTTTCGCTGTTATTAGTGAGGCTTTGCAGATTGTGACTGTTATTTCAGTGGTTTTCGCTGTTATTAGTGAGGTTGTGCAGATTGCCACAGTTATTTCACTGGTTTTCGCTGTTATTAGTGAGGTTGTGCAGATTGCCACAGTTATTTCACTGGTTTTCGCTGTTATTAGTGAGGCTTTGCAGATTGTGACTGTTATTTCAGTGGTTTTCGCTGTTATTAGTGAGGCTTTGCAGATTGTGACTGTTATTTCAGTGGTTTTCGCTGTTATTAGTGAGGTTGTGCAGATTGTGACTGTTATTTCAGTGGTTTTCGCTGTTATTAGTGAGGCTTTGCAGATTGTGACTGTTATTTCAGTGGTTTTCGCTGTTATTAGTGAGGTTGTGCAGATTGCCACAGTTATTTCACTGGTTTTCGCTGTTATTAGTGAGGCTTTGCAGATTGTGACTGTTTATTTCAGTGGTTTTCGCTGTTATTAGTGAGGTTGTGCAGATTGTGACTGTTATTTCAGTGGTTTTCGCTGTTATTAGTGAGGTTGTGCAGATTGCCACAGTTATTTCACTGGTTTTCGCTGTTATTAGTGAGGCTTTGCAGATTGTGACAGTTATTTCACTGGTTTTCGCTGTTATTAGTGAGGCTTTGCAGATTGTGACTGTTATTTCAGTGGTTTTCGCTGTTATTAGTGAGGTTGTGCAGATTGCCACAGTTATTTCACTGGTTTTCGCTGTTATTAGTGAGGCTTTGCAGATTGTGACTGTTATTTCAGTGGTTTTCGCTGTTATTAGTGAGGTTGTGCAGATTGCCACAGTTATTTCACTGGTTTTCGCTGTTATTAGTGAGGCTTTGCAGATTGTGACTGTTATTTCAGTGGTTTTCGCTGTTATTAGTGAGGTTGTGCAGATTGCCACAGTTATTTCACTGGTTTTCGCTGTTATTAGTGAGGCTTTGCAGATTGTGACTGTTATTTCAGTGGTTTTCGCTGTTATTAGTGAGGTTGTGCAGATTGCCACAGTTATTTCACTGGTTTTCGCTGTTATTAGTGAGGTTGTGCAGATTGCCACAGTTATTTCACTGGTTTTCGCTGTTATTAGTGAGGCTTTGCAGATTGTGACTGTTATTTCAGTGGTTTTCGCTGTTATTAGTGAGGTTGTGCAGATTGCCACAGTTATTTCACTGGTTTTCGCTGTTATTAGTGAGGCTTTGCAGATTGTGACTGTTATTTCAGTGGTTTTCGCTGTTATTAGTGAGGTTGTGCAGATTGCCACAGTTATTTCACTGGTTTTCGCTGTTATTAGTGAGGCTTTGCAGATTGTGACTGTTATTTCAGTGGTTTTCGCTGTTATTAGTGAGGTTGTGCAGATTGTGACTGTTATTTCACTGGTTTTCGCTGTTATTAGTGAGGCTTTGCAGATTGTGACTGTTATTTCAGTGGTTTTTCGCTGTTATTAGTGAGGTTGTGCAGATTGCCACAGTTATTTCACTGGTTTTCGCTGTTATTAGTGAGGCTTTGCAGATTGTGACTGTTATTTCAGTGGTTTTCGCTGTTATTAGTGAGGTTGTGCAGATTGCCACAGTTATTTCACTGGTTTTCGCTGTTATTAGTGAGGCTTTGCAGATTGTGACAGTTATTTCAGTGGTTTTCGCTGTTATTAGTGAGGTTGTGCAGATTGCCACAGTTATTTCAGTGGTTTTCGCTGTTATTAGTGAGGCTTTGCAGATTGTGACTGTTATTTCAGTGGTTTTCGCTGTTATTAGTGAGGTTGTGCAGATTGCCACAGTTATTTCACTGGTTTTCGCTGTTATTAGTGAGGCTTTGCAGATTGTGACTGTTATTTCAGTGGTTTTCGCTGTTATTAGTGAGGTTGTTGCAGATT
>CAXASF010000137.1:0-29867 GCA_963971475.1 Chrysops caecutiens | reverse complement strand
TGGTTTTCGCTGTTATTAGTGAGGTTGTGCAGATTGCCACAGTTATTTCACTGGTTTTCGCTGTTATTAGTGAGGCTTTGCAGATTGTGACTGTTATTTCACTGGTTTTCGCTGTTATTAGTGAAGCTTTGCAGATTGCCACAGTTATTTCACTGGTTTTCGCTGTTATTAGTGAGGCTTTGCAGATTGTGACTGTTATTTCACTGGTTTTCGCTGTTATTAGTGAGGTTGTGCAGATTGCCACAGTTATTTCACTGGTTTTCGCTGTTATTAGTGAGGCTTTGCAGATTGTGACTGTTATTTCAGTGGTTTTCGCTGTTATTAGTGAGGTTGTGCAGATTGCCACAGTTATTTCACTGGTTTTCGCTGTTATTAGTGAGGCTTTGCAGATTGTGACTGTTATTTCAGTGGTTTTCGCTGTTATTAGTGAGGCTTTGCAGATTGTGACTGTTATTTCAGTGGTTTTCGCTGTTATTAGTGAGGTTGTGCAGATTGCCACAGTTATTTCACTGGTTTTCGCTGTTATTAGTGAGGCTTTGCAGATTGTGACTGTTATTTCAGTGGTTTTCGCTGTTATTAGTGAGGCTGTGCAGATTGCCACAGTTATTTCACTGGTTTTCGCTGTTATTAGTGAGGCTTTGCAGATTGTGACTGTTATTTCACTGGTTTTCGCTGTTATTAGTGAGGTTGTGCAGATTGCCACAGATATTTCACTGGTTTTCGCTGTTATTAGTGAGGCTTTGCAGATTGTGACTGTTATTTCAGTGGTTTTCGCTGTTATTAGTGAGGTTGTGCAGATTGCCACAGTTATTTCACTGGTTTTCGCTGTTATTAGTGAGGCTTTGCAGATTGTGACTGTTATTTCAGTGGTTTTCGCTGTTATTAGTGAGGTTGTGCAGATTGCCACAGTTATTTCAGTGGTTTTCGCTGTTATTAGTGAGGCTTTGCAGATTGTGACTGTTATTTCAGTGGTTTTCGCTGTTATTAGTGAGGTTGTGCAGATTGCCACAGTTATTTCACTGGTTTTCGCTGTTATTAGTGAGGCTTTGCAGATTGTGACTGTTATTTCACTGGTTTTCGCTGTTATTAGTGAGGTTGTGCAGATTGCCACAGTTATTTCACTGGTTTTCGCTGTTATTAGTGAGGCTTTGCAGATTGTGACTGTTATTTCAGTGGTTTTCGCTGTTATTAGTGAGGCTTTGCAGATTGCCACAGTTATTTCACTGGTTTTCGCTGTTATTAGTGAGGCTTTGCAGATTGTGACTGTTATTTCACTGGTTTTCGCTGTTATTAGTGAGGCTTTGCAGATTGCCGCAGTTATTTCACTGGTTTTCGCTGTTATTAGTGAGGCTTTGCAGATTGGGACTGTTATTTCACTGGTTTTCGCTGTTATTAGTGAGGCTTTGCAGATTGTGACTGTTATTTCACTGGTTTTCGCTGTTATTAGTGAGGTTGTGCAGATTGCCACAGTTATTTCACTGGTTTCCGCTGTTATTAGTGAGGCTTTGCAGATTGTGACTGTTATTTCACTGGTTTTCGCTGTTATTAGTGAGGTTGTGCAGATTGCCACAGTTATTTCACTGGTTTTCGCTGTTATTAGTGAGGCTTTGCAGATTGTGACTGTTATTTCAGTGGTTTTCGCTGTTATTAGTGAGGCTTTGCAGATTGTGACTGTTATTTCAGTGGTTTTCGCTGTTATTAGTGAGGTTGTGCAGATTGCCACAGTTATTTCACTGGTTTTCGCTGTTATTAGTGAGGCTTTGCAGATTGTGACTGTGATTTCATTGGTTTTCGCTGTTATTAGTGAGGCTTTGCAGATTGTGACTGTTATTTCAGTGGTTTTCGCTGTTATTAGTGAGGTTGTGCAGATTGCCACAGTTATTTCACTGGTTTTCGCTGTTATTAGTGAGGCTTTGCAGATTGTGACTGTTATTTCAGTGGTTTTCGCTGTTATTAGTGAGGTTGTGCAGATTGCCACAGTTATTTCACTGGTTTTCGCTGTTATTAGTGAGGCTTTGCAGATTGTGACTGTTATTTCAGTGGTTTTCGCTGTTATTAGTGAGGCTTTGCAGATTGCCACAGTTATTTCACTGGTTTTCGCTGTTATTAGTGAGGCTTTGCAGATTGTGACTGTTATTTCACTGGTTTTCGCTGTTATTAGTGAGGTTGTGCAGATTGCCACAGTTATTTCACTGGTTTTCGCTGTTATTAGTGAGGCTTTGCAGATTGTGACTGTTATTTCAGTGGTTTTCGCTGTTATTAGTGAGGTTGTGCAGATTGCCACAGTTATTTCACTGGTTTTCGCTGTTATTAGTGAGGCTTTGCAGATTGTGACTGTTATTTCAGTGGTTTTCGCTGTTATTAGTGAGGTTGTGCAGATTGCCACAGTTATTTCACTGGTTTTCGCTGTTATTAGTGAGGCTTTGCAGATTGTGACTGTTATTTCAGTGGTTTTCGCTGTTATTAGTGAGGCTTTGCAGATTGTGACTGTTATTTCAGTGGTTTTCGCTGTTATTAGTGAGGTTGTGCAGATTGCCACAGTTATTTCACTGGTTTTCGCTGTTATTAGTGAGGCTTTGCAGATTGTGACTGTTATTTCACTGGTTTTCGCTGTTATTAGTGAGGTTGTGCAGATTGCCACAGTTATTTCACTGGTTTTCGCTGTTATTAGTGAGGCTTTGCAGATTGTGACTGTTATTTCAGTGGTTTTCGCTGTTATTAGTGAGGTTGTGCAGATTGCCACAGTTATTTCACTGGTTTTCGCTGTTATTAGTGAGGCTTTGCAGATTGTGACTGTTATTTCAGTGGTTTTCGCTGTTATTAGTGAGGTTGTGCAGATTGCCACAGTTATTTCACTGGTTTTCGCTGTTATTAGTGAGGCTTTGCAGATTGTGACTGTTATTTCAGTGGTTTTCGCTGTTATTAGTGAGGTTGTGCAGATTGCCACAGTTATTTCACTGGTTTTCGCTGTTATTAGTGAGGCTTTTCAGATTGTGACTGTTATTTCAGTGGTTTTCGCTGTTATTAGTGAGGTTGTGCAGATTGCCACAGTTATTTCACTGGTTTTCGCTGTTATTAGTGAGGCTTTGCAGATTGTGACTGTTATTTCAGTGGTTTTCGCTGTTATTAGTGAGGCTTTGCAGATTGTGACTGTTATTTCAGTGGTTTTCGCTGTTATTAGTGAGGTTGTGCAGATTGCCACAGTTATTTCACTGGTTTTCGCTGTTATTAGTGAGGCTTTACAGATTGTGACTGTTATTTCAGTGGTTTTCGCTGTTATTAGTGAGGCTTTGCAGATTGTGACTGTTATTTCAGTGGTTTTCGCTGTTATTAGTGAGGTTGTGCAGATTGCCACAGTTATTTCACTGGTTTTCGCTGTCATTAGTGAGGCTTTGCAGATTGTGACTGTTATTTCAGTGGTTTTCGCTGTTATTAGTGAGGCTTTGCAGATTGTGACTGTTATTTCAGTGGTTTTCGCTGTTATTAGTGAGGTTGTGCAGATTGCCACAGTTATTTCACTGGTTTTCGCTGTTATTAGTGAGGCTTTGCAGATTGTGACTGTTATTTCAGTGGTTTTCGCTGTTATTAGTGAGGCTTTGCAGATTGTGACTGTTATTTCAGTGGTTTTCGCTGTTATTAGTGAGGTTGTGCAGATTGCCACAGTTATTTCAGTGGTTTTCGCTGTTATTAGTGAGGCTTTGCAGATTGTGACTGTTATTTCAGTGGTTTTCGCTGTTATTAGTGAGGTTGTGCAGATTGCCACAGTTATTTCACTGGTTTTCGCTGTTATTAGTGAGGCTTTGCAGATTGTGACTGTTATTTCACTGGTTTTCGCTGTTATTAGTGAGGTTGTGCAGATTGCCACAGTTATTTCACTGGTTTTCGCTGTTATTAGTGAGGCTTTGCAGATTGTGACTGTTATTTCACTGGTTTTCGCTGTTATTAGTGAGGTTGTGCAGATTGCCACAGTTATTTCACTGGTTTTCGCTGTTATTAGTGAGGCTTTGCAGATTGTGACTGTTATTTCAGTGGTTTTCGCTGTTATTAGTGAGGTTGTGCAGATTGCCACAGTTATTTCACTGGTTTTCGCTGTTATTAGTGAGGCTTTGCAGATTGTGACTGTTATTTCAGTGGTTTTCGCTGTTATTAGTGAGGTTGTGCAGATTGCCACAGTTATTTCACTGGTTTTCGCTGTTATTAGTGAGGCTTTGCAGATTGTGACTGTTATTTCAGTGGTTTTCGCTGTTATTAGTGAGGTTGTGCAGATTGCCACAGTTATTTCACTGGTTTTCGCTGTTATTAGTGAGGCTTTGCAGATTGTGACTGTTATTTCAGTGGTTTTCGCTGTTATTAGTGAGGTTGTGCAGATTGCCACAGTTATTTCACTGGTTTTCGCTGTTATTAGTGAGGCTTTGCAGATTGTGACTGTTATTTCAGTGGTTTTCGCTGTTATTAGTGAGGTTGTGCAGATTGCCACAGTTATTTCACTGGTTTTCGCTGTTATTAGTGAGGCTTTGCAGATTGTGACTGTTATTTCAGTGGTTTTCGCTGTTATTAGTGAGGTTGTGCAGATTGCCACAGTTATTTCACTGGTTTTCGCTGTTATTAGTGAGGCTTTGCAGATTGTGACTGTTATTTCAGTGGTTTTCGCTGTTATTAGTGAGGTTGTGCAGATTGCCACAGTTATTTCACTGGTTTTCGCTGTTATTAGTGAGGTTGTGCAGATTGCCACAGATATTTCACTGGTTTTCGCTGTTATTAGTGAGGCTTTGCAGATTGTGACTGTTATTTTAGTGGTTTTCGCTGTTATTAGTGAGGCTTTGCAGATTGTGACTGTTATTTCAGTGGTTTTCGCTGTTATTAGTGAGGTTGTGCAGATTGCCACAGTTATTTCACTGGTTTTCGCTGTTATTAGTGAGGTTGTGCAGATTGCCACAGTTATTTCACTGGTTTTCGCTGTTATTAGTGAGGCTTTGCAGATTGTGACTGTTATTTCAGTGGTTTTCGCTGTTATTAGTGAGGTTGTGCAGATTGCCACAGTTATTTCACTGGTTTTCGCTGTTATTAGTGAGGCTTTGCAGATTGTGACTGTTATTTCAGTGGTTTTCGCTGTTATTAGTGAGGTTGTGCAGATTGCCACAGTTATTTCACTGGTTTTCGCTGTTATTAGTGAGGCTTTGCAGATTGTGACTGTTATTTCACTGGTTTTCGCTGTTATTAGTGAGGCTTTGCAGATTGCCACAGTTATTTCACTGGTTTTCGCTGTTATTAGTGAGGCTTTGCAGATTGTGACTGTTATTTCACTGGTTTTCGCTGTTATTAGTGAGGTTGTGCAGATTGCCACAGTTATTTCACTGGTTTTCGCTGTTATTAGTGAGGCTTTGCAGATTGTGACTGTTATTTCAGTGGTTTTCGCTGTTATTAGTGAGGTTGTGCAGATTGCCACAGTTATTTCACTGGTTTTCGCTGTTATTAGTGAGGCTTTGCAGATTGTGACTGTTATTTCAGTGGTTTTCGCTGTTATTAGTGAGGCTTTGCAGATTGTGACTGTTATTTCAGTGGTTTTCGCTGTTATTAGTGAGGTTGTGCAGATTGCCACAGTTATTTCACTGGTTTTCGCTGTTATTAGTGAGGCTTTGCAGATTGTGACTGTTATTTCAGTGGTTTTCGCTGTTATTAGTGAGGTTGTGCAGATTGCCACAGTTATTTCACTGGTTTTCGCTGTTATTAGTGAGGCTTTGCAGATTGTGACTGTTATTTCACTGGTTTTCGCTGTTATTAGTGAGGTTGTGCAGATTGCCACAGTTATTTCACTGGTTTTCGCTGTTATTAGTGAGGCTTTGCAGATTGTGACTGTTATTTCAGTGGTTTTCGCTGTTATTAGTGAGGTTGTGCAGATTGCCACAGTTATTTCACTGGTTTTCGCTGTTATTAGTGAGGCTTTGCAGATTGTGACTGTTATTTCAGTGGTTTTCGCTGTTATTAGTGAGGTTGTGCAGATTGCCACAGTTATTTCAGTGGTTTTCGCTGTTATTAGTGAGGCTTTGCAGATTGTGACTGTTATTTCAGTGGTTTTCGCTGTTATTAGTGAGGTTGTGCAGATTGCCACAGTTATTTCACTGGTTTTCGCTGTTATTAGTGAGGCTTTGCAGATTGTGACTGTTATTTCACTGGTTTTCGCTGTTATTAGTGAGGTTGTGCAGATTGCCACAGTTATTTCACTGGTTTTCGCTGTTATTAGTGAGGCTTTGCAGATTGTGACTGTTATTTCAGTGGTTTTCGCTGTTATTAGTGAGGCTTTGCAGATTGCCACAGTTATTTCACTGGTTTTCGCTGTTATTAGTGAGGCTTTGCAGATTGTGACTGTTATTTCACTGGTTTTCGCTGTTATTAGTGAGGCTTTGCAGATTGTGACTGTTATTTCAGTGGTTTTCGCTGTTATTAGTGAGGTTGTGCAGATTGCCACAGTTATTTCACTGGTTTTCGCTGTTATTAGTGAGGCTTTGCAGATTGTGACTGTTATTTCAGTGGTTTTCGCTGTTATTAGTGAGGTTGTGCAGATTGCCACAGTTATTTCACTGGTTTTCGCTGTTATTAGTGAGGCTTTGCAGATTGTGACTGTTATTTCAGTGGTTTTCGCTGTTATTAGTGAGGCTTTGCAGATTGCCACAGTTATTTCACTGGTTTTCGCTGTTATTAGTGAGGCTTTGCAGATTGTGACTGTTATTTCACTGGTTTTCGCTGTTATTAGTGAGGTTGTGCAGATTGCCACAGTTATTTCACTGGTTTTCGCTGTTATTAGTGAGGCTTTGCAGATTGTGACTGTTATTTCAGTGGTTTTCGCTGTTATTAGTGAGGTTGTGCAGATTGCCACAGTTATTTCACTGGTTTTCGCTGTTATTAGTGAGGCTTTGCAGATTGTGACTGTTATTTCAGTGGTTTTCGCTGTTATTAGTGAGGTTGTGCAGATTGTCACAGTTATTTCACTGGTTTTCGCTGTTATTAGTGAGGCTTTGCAGATTGTGACTGTTATTTCAGTGGTTTTCGCTGTTATTAGTGAGGTTGTGCAGATTGCCACAGTTATTTCACTGGTTTTCGCTGTTATTAGTGAGGCTTTGCAGATTGTGACTGTTATTTCACTGGTTTTCGCTGTTATTAGTGAGGCTTTGCAGATTGTGACTGTTATGTCAGTGGTTTTCGCTGTTATTAGTGAGGTTGTGCAGATTGCCACAGTTATTTCACTGGTTTTCGCTGTTATTAGTGAGGCTTTGCAGATTGTGACTGTTATTTCACTGGTTTTCGCTGTTATTAGTGAGGTTGTGCAGATTGCCACAGTTATTTCACTGGTTTTCGCTGTTATTAGTGAGGCTTTGCAGATTGTGACTGTTATTTCAGTGGTTTTCGCTGTTATTAGTGAGGTTGTGCAGATTGCCACAGTTATTTCACTGGTTTTCGCTGTTATTAGTGAGGCTTTGCAGATTGTGACTGTTATTTCAGTGGTTTTCGCTGTTATTAGTGAGGTTGTGCAGATTGCCACAGTTATTTCACTGGTTTTCGCTGTTATTAGTGAGGCTTTGCAGATTGTGACTGTTATTTCAGTGGTTTTCGCTGTCATTAGTGAGGTTGTGCAGATTGCCACAGTTATTTCACTGGTTTTCGCTGTTATTAGTGAGGCTTTGCAGATTGTGACTGTTATTTCAGTGGTTTTCGCTGTTATTAGTGAGGTTGTGCAGATTGCCACAGTTATTTCACTGGTTTTCGCTGTTATTAGTGAGGCTTTGCAGATTGTGACTGTTATTTCAGTGGTTTTCGCTGTTATTAGTGAGGCTTTGCAGATTGTGACTGTTATTTCAGTGGTTTTCGCTGTTATTAGTGAGGTTGTGCAGATTGCCACAGTTATTTCACTGGTTTTCGCTGTTATTAGTGAGGCTTTGCAGATTGTGACTGTTATTTCAGTGGTTTTCGCTGTTATTAGTGAGGCTTTGCAGATTGTGACTGTTATTTCAGTGGTTTTCGCTGTTATTAGTGAGGTTGTGCAGATTGCCACAGTTATTTCAGTGGTTTTCGCTGTTATTAGTGAGGCTTTGCAGATTGTGACTGTTATTTCAGTGGTTTTCGCTGTTATTAGTGAGGTTGTGCAGATTGCCACAGTTATTTCACTGGTTTTCGCTGTTATTAGTGAGGCTTTGCAGATTGTGACTGTTATTTCACTGGTTTTCGCTGTTATTAGTGAGGTTGTGCAGATTGCCACAGTTATTTCACTGGTTTTCGCTGTTATTAGTGAGGCTTTGCAGATTGTGACTGTTATTTCACTGGTTTTCGCTGTTATTAGTGAGGTTGTGCAGATTGCCACAGTTATTTCACTGGTTTTCGCTGTTATTAGTGAGGCTTTGCAGATTGTGACTGTTATTTCAGTGGTTTTCGCTGTTATTAGTGAGGTTGTGCAGATTGCCACAGTTATTTCACTGGTTTTCGCTGTTATTAGTGAGGCTTTGCAGATTGTGACTGTTATTTCAGTGGTTTTCGCTGTTATTAGTGAGGTTGTGCAGATTGCCACAGTTATTTCACTGGTTTTCGCTGTTATTAGTGAGGCTTTGCAGATTGTGACTGTTATTTCAGTGGTTTTCGCTGTTATTAGTGAGGTTGTGCAGATTGCCACAGTTATTTCACTGGTTTTCGCTGTTATTAGTGAGGCTTTGCAGATTGTGACTGTTATTTCAGTGGTTTTCGCTGTTATTAGTGAGGTTGTGCAGATTGCCACAGTTATTTCACTGGTTTTCGCTGTTATTAGTGAGGCTTTGCAGATTGTGACTGTTATTTCAGTGGTTTTCGCTGTTATTAGTGAGGCTTGTGCAGATTGCCACAGTTATTTCACTGGTTTTCGCTGTTATTAGTGAGGCTTTGCAGATTGTGACTGTTATTTCAGTGGTTTTCGCTGTTATTAGTGAGGCTTTGCAGATTGTGACTGTTATTTCAGTGGTTTTCGCTGTTATTAGTGAGGCTTTGCAGATTGTGACTGTTATTTCAGTGGTTTTCGCTGTTATTAGTGAGGTTGTGCAGATTGCCACAGTATTTCACTGGTTTTCGCTGTTATTAGTGAGGCTTTGCAGATTGTGACTGTTATTTCAGTGGTTTTCGCTGTTATTAGTGAGGTTGTGCAGATTGCCACAGTTATTTCACTGGTTTTCGCTGTTAGTAGTGAGGCTTTGCAGATTGTGACTGTTATTTCAGTGGTTTTCGCTGTTATTAGTGAGGTTGTGCAGATTGCCACAGTTATTTCACTGGTTTTCGCTGTTATTAGTGAGGCTTTGCAGATTGTGACTGTTATTTCAGTGGTTTTCGCTGTTATTAGTGAGGTTGTGCAGATTGCCACAGTTATTTCACTGGTTTTCGCTGTAATTAGTGAGGCTTTGCAGATTGTGACTGTTATTTCAGTGGTTTTCGCTGTTATTAGTGAGGTTGTGCAGATTGCCACAGTTATTTCACTGGTTTTCGCTGTTATTAGTGAGGCTTTGCAGATTGTGACTGTTATTTCAGTGGTTTTCGCTGTTATTAGTGAGGCTTTGCAGATTGTGACTGTTATTTCAGTGGTTTTCGCTGTTATTAGTGAGGTTGTGCAGATTGCCACAGTTATTTCACTGGTTTTCGCTGTTATTAGTGAGGCTTTGCAGATTGTGACTGTTATTTCAGTGGTTTTCGCTGTTATTAGTGAGGCTTTGCAGATTGTGACTGTTATTTCAGTGGTTTTCGCTGTTATTAGTGAGGTTGTGCAGATTGCCACAGTTATTTCACTGGTTTTCGCTGTTATTAGTGAGGCTTTGCAGATTGTGACTGTATTTCACTGGTTTTCGCTGTTATTAGTGAGGTTGTGCAGATTGCCACAGTTATTTCACTGGTTTTCGCTGTTATTAGTGAGGCTTTGCAGATTGTGACTGTTATTTCAGTGGTTTTCGCTGTTATTAGTGAGGCTTTGCAGATTGTGACTGTTATTTCAGTGGTTTTCGCTGTTATTAGTGAGGTTGTGCAGATTGCCACAGTTATTTCACTGGTTTTCGCTGTTATTAGTGAGGCTTTGCAGATTGTGACTGTTATTTCACTGGTTTTCGCTGTTATTAGTGAGGCTTTGCAGATTGTGACTGTTATTTCAGTGGTTTTCGCTGTTATTAGTGAGGTTGTGCAGATTGCCACAGTTATTTCACTGGTTTTCGCTGTTATTAGTGAGGCTTTGCAGATTGTGACTGTTATTTCAGTGGTTTTCGCTGTTATTAGTGAGGCTTTGCAGATTGTGACTGTTATTTCAGTGGTTTTCGCTGTTATTAGTGAGGTTGTGCAGATTGCCACAGTTATTTCACTGGTTTTCGCTGTTATTAGTGAGGCTTTGCAGATTGTGACTGTTATTTCAGTGGTTTTCGCTGTTATTAGTGAGGTTGTGCAGATTGCCACAGTTATTTCACTGGTTTTCGCTGTTATTAGTGAGGCTTTGCAGATTGTGACTGTTATTTCACTGGTTTTCGCTGTTATTAGTGAGGTTGTGCAGATTGCCACAGTTATTTCACTGGTTTTCGCTGTTATTAGTGAGGCTTTGCAGATTGTGACTGTTATTTCAGTGGTTTTCGCTGTTATTAGTGAGGTTGTGCAGATTGCCACAGTTATTTCACTGGTTTTCGCTGTTATTAGTGAGGCTTTGCAGATTGTGACTGTTATTTCAGTGGTTTTCGCTGTTATTAGTGAGGTTGTGCAGATTGCCACAGTTATTTCACTGGTTTTCGCTGTTATTAGTGAGGCTTTGCAGATTGTGACTGTTATTTCAGTGGTTTTCGCTGTTATTAGTGAGGCTTTGCAGATTGTGACTGTTATTTCAGTGGTTTTCGCTGTTATTAGTGAGGTTGTGCAGATTGCCACAGTTATTTCACTGGTTTTCGCTGTTATTAGTGAGGCTTTGCAGATTGTGACTGTTATTTCAGTGGTTTTCGCTGTTATTAGTGAGGTTGTGCAGATTGCCACAGTTATTTCACTGGTTTTCGCTGTTATTAGTGAGGCTTTGCAGATTGTGACTGTTATTTCAGTGGTTTTCGCTGTTATTAGTGAGGTTGTGCAGATTGCCACAGTTATTTCACTGGTTTTCGCTGTTATTAGTGAGGCTTTGCAGATTGTGACTGTTATTTCAGTGGTTTTCGTTGTTATTAGTGAGGTTGTGCAGATTGCCACAGTTATTTCACTGGTTTTCGCTGTTATTAGTGAGGCTTTGTAGATTGTGACTGTTATTTCAGTGGTTTTCGCTGTTATTAGTGAGGCTTTGCAGATTGTGACTGTTATTTCAGTGGTTTTCGCTGTTATTAGTGAGGTTGTGCAGATTGCCACAGTTATTTCACTGGTTTTCGCTGTTATTAGTGAGGCTTTGCAGATTGTGACTGCTATTTCAGTGGTTTTCGCTGTTATTAGTGAGGTTGTGCAGATTGCCACAGTTATTTCACTGGTTTTCGCTGTTATTAGTGAGGCTTTGCAGATTGTGACTGTTATTTCAGTGGTTTTCGCTGTTATTAGTGAGGTTGTGCAGATTGCCACAGTTATTTCACTGGTTTTCGCTGTTATTAGTGAGGCTTTGCAGATTGTGACTGTTATTTCAGTGGTTTTCGCTGTTATTAGTGAGGCTTTGCAGATTGTGACTGTTATTTCAGTGGTTTTCGCTGTTATTAGTGAGGTTGTGCAGATTGCCACAGTTATTTCACTGGTCTTCGCTGTTATTAGTGAGGCTTTGCAGATTGTGACTGTTATTTCAGTGGTTTTCGCTGTTATTAGTGAGGTTGTGCAGATTGTGACTGTTATTTCACTGGTTTTCGCTGTTATTAGTGAGGCTTTGCAGATTGTGACTGTTATTTCAGTGGTTTTCGCTGTTATTAGTGAGGTTGTGCAGATTGCCACAGTTATTTCACTGGTTTTCGCTGTTATTAGTGTGGCTTTGCAGATTGTGAATGTTATTTCAGTGGTTTTCGCTGTTATTAGTGAGGCTTTGCAGATTGTGACTGTTATTTCAGTGGTTTTCGCTGTTATTAGTGAGGTTGTGCAGATTGCCACAGTTATTTCACTGGTTTTCGCTGTTATTAGTGAGGCTTTGCAGATTGTGACTGTTACTTCAGTGGTTTTCGCTGTTATTAGTGAGGCTTTGCAGATTGTGACTGTTATTTCAGTGGTTTTCGCTGTTATTAGTGAGGCTTTGCAGATTGTGACTGTTATTTCAGTGGTTTTCGCTGTTATTAGTGAGGTTGTGCAGATTGCCACAGTTATTTCACTGGTTTTCGCTGTTATTAGTGAGGCTTTGCAGATTGTGACTGTTATTTCAGTGGTTTTCGCTGTTATTAGTGAGGTTGTGCAGATTGCCACAGTTATTTCACTGGTTTTCGCTGTTATTAGTGAGGCTTTGCAGATTGTGACTGTTATTTCAGTGGTTTTCGCTGTTATTAGTGAGGCTTTGCAGATTGTGACTGTTATTTCAGTGGTTTTCGCTGTTATTAGTGAGGTTGTGCAGATTGCCACAGTTATTTCACTGGTTTTCGCTGTTATTAGTGAGGCTTTGCAGATTGTGACTGTTATTTCAGTGGTTTTCGCTGTTATTAGTGAGGTTGTGCAGATTGCCACAGTTATTTCACTGGTTTTCGCTGTTATTAGTGAGGCTTTGCAGATTGTGACTGTTATTTCAGTGGTTTTCGCTGTTATTAGTGAGGTTGTGCAGATTGCCACAGTTATTTCACTGGTTTTCGCTGTTATTAGTGAGGCTTTGCAGATTGTGACTGTTATTTCAGTGGTTTTCGTTGTTATTAGTGAGGTTGTGCAGATTGCCACAGTTATTTCACTGGTTTTCGCTGTTATTAGTGAGGCTTTGTAGATTGTGACTGTTATTTCAGTGGTTTTCGCTGTTATTAGTGAGGCTTTGCAGATTGTGACTGTTATTTCAGTGGTTTTCGCTGTTATTAGTGAGGTTGTGCAGATTGCCACAGTTATTTCACTGGTTTTCGCTGTTATTAGTGAGGCTTTGCAGATTGTGACTGCTATTTCAGTGGTTTTCGCTGTTATTAGTGAGGTTGTGCAGATTGCCACAGTTATTTCAATGGTTTTCGCTGTTATTAGTGAGGCTTTGCAGATTGTGACTGTTATTTCAGTGGTTTTCGCTGTTATTAGTGAGGTTGTGCAGATTGCCACAGTTATTTCACTGGTTTTCGCTGTTATTAGTGAGGCTTTGCAGATTGTGACTGTTATTTCAGTGGTTTTCGCTGTTATTAGTGAGGCTTTGCAGATTGTGACTGTTATTTCAGTGGTTTTCGCTGTTATTAGTGAGGTTGTGCAGATTGCCACAGTTATTTCACTGGTTTTCGCTGTTATTAGTGAGGCTTTGCAGATTGTGACTGTTATTTCAGTGGTTTTCGCTGTTATTAGTGAGGTTGTGCAGATTGCCACAGTTATTTCACTGGTTTTCGCTGTTATTAGTGAGGCTTTGCAGATTGTGACTGTTATTTCAGTGGTTTTCGCTGTTATTAGTGAGGTTGTGCAGATTGTGACTGTTATTTCACTGGTTTTCGCTGTTATTAGTGAGGCTTTGCAGATTGTGACTGTTATTTCAGTGGTTTTCGCTGTTATTAGTGAGGTTGTGCAGATTGCCACAGTTATTTCACTGGTTTTCGCTGTTATTAGTGTGGCTTTGCAGATTGTGACTGTTATTTCAGTGGTTTTCACTGTTATTAGTGAGGCTTTGCAGATTGTGACTGTTATTTCAGTGGTTTTCGCTGTTATTAGTGAGGTTGTGCAGATTGCCACAGTTATTTCACTGGTTTTCGCTGTTATTAGTGAGGCTTTGCAGATTGTGACTGTTATTTCAGTGGTTTTCGCTGTTATTAGTGAGGCTTTGCAGATTGTGACTGTTATTTCAGTGGTTTTCGCTGTTATTAGTGAGGCTTTGCAGATTGTGACTGTTATTTCAGTGGTTTTCGCACTTATTAGTGAGGCTTTGCAGATTGTGACTGTTATTTCAGTGGTTTTCGCTGTTATTAGTGAGGTTGTGCAGATTGCCACAGTTATTTCACTGGTTTTCGCTGTTATTAGTGAGGCTTTGCAGATTGTGACTGTTATTTCAGTGGTTTTCGCTGTTATTAGTGAGGTTGTGCAGATTGCCACAGTTATTTCACTGGTTTTCGCTGTTATTAGTGAGGCTTTGCAGATTGTGACTGTTATTTCAGTGGTTTTCGCTGTTATTAGTGAGGCTTTGCAGATTGTGACTGTTATTTCAGTGGTTTTCGCTGTTATTAGTGAGGTTGTGCAGATTGCCACAGTTATTTCACTGGTTTTCGCTGTTATTAGTGAGGCTTTGCAGATTGTGACTGTTATTTCAGTGGTTTACGCTGTTATTAGTGAGGTTGTGCAGATTGCCACAGTTATTTCAGTGGTTTTCGCTGTTATTAGTGAGGCTTTGCAGATTGTGACTGTTATTTCAGTGGTTTTCGCTGTTATTAGTGAGGTTGTGCAGATTGCCACAGTTATTTCACTGGTTTTCGCTGTTATTAGTGAGGCTTTGCAGATTGTGACTGTTATTTCACTGGTTTTCGCTGTTATTAGTGAGGTTGTGCAGATTGCCACAGTTATTTCACTGGTTTTCGCTGTTATTAGTGAGGCTTTGCAGATTGTGACTGTTATTTCAGTGGTTTTCGCTGTTATTAGTGAGGTTGTGCAGATTGCCACAGTTATTTCACTGGTTTTCGCTGTTATTAGTGAGGCTTTGCAGATTGTGACTGTTATTTCAGTGGTTTTCGCTGTTATTAGTGAGGTTGTGCAGATTGCCACAGTTATTTCACTGGTTTTCGCTGTTATTAGTGAGGCTTTGCAGATTGTGACTGTTATTTCAGTGGTTTTCGCTGTTATTAGTGAGGTTGTGCAGATTGCCACAGTTATTTCACTGGTTTTCGCTGTTATTAGTGAGGCTTTGCAGATTGTGACTGTTATTTCACTGGTTTTCGCTGTTATTAGTGAGGTTGTGCAGATTGCCACAGTTATTTCACTGGTTTTCGCTGTTATTAGTGAGGCTTTGCAGATTGTGACTGTTATTTCAGTGGTTTTCGCTGTTATTAGTGAGGCTTTGCAGATTGTGACTGTTATTTCAGTGGTTTTCGCTGTTATTAGTGAGGCTTTGCAGATTGTGACTGTTATTTCAGTGGTTTTCGCTGTTATTAGTGAGGCTTTGCAGATTGTGACTGTTATTTCAGTGGTTTTCGCTGTTATTAGTGAGGTTGTGCAGATTGCCACAGTTATTTCACTGGTTTTCGCTGTTATTAGTGAGGCTTTGCAGATTGTGACTGTTATTTCAGTGGTTTTCGCTGTTATTAGTGAGGTTGTGCAGATTGCCACAGTTATTTCACTGGTTTTCGCTGTTATTAGTGAGGCTTTGCAGATTGTGACTGTTATTTCAGTGGTTTTCGCTGTTATTAGTGAGGTTGTGCAGATTGCCACAGTTATTTCACTGGTTTTCGCTGTTATTAGTGAGGCTTTGCAGATTGTGACTGTTATTTCAGTGGTTTTCGCTGTTATTAGTGAGGTTGTGCAGATTGCCACAGTTATTTCACTGGTTTTCGCTGTTATTAGTGAGGCTTTGCAGATTGTGACTGTTATTTCAGTGGTTTTCGCTGTTATTAGTGAGGTTGTGCAGATTGCCACAGTTATTTCACTGGTTTTCGCTGTTATTAGTGAGGCTTTGCAGATTGCCACAGTTATTTCACTGGTTTTCGCTGTTATTAGTGAGGCTTTGCAGATTGTGACTGTTATTTCAGTGGTTTTCGCTGTTATTAGTGAGGCTTTGCAGATTGTGACTGTTATTTCAGTGGTTTTTGCTGTTATTAGTGAGGTTGTGCAGATTGCCACAGTTATTTCACTGGTTTTCGCTGTTATTAGTGAGGCTTTGCAGATTGTGACTGTTATTTCAGTGGTTTTCGCTGTTATTAGTGAGGTTGTGCAGATTGCCACAGTTATTTCACTGGTTTTCGCTGTTATTAGTGAGGCTTTGCAGATTGTGACTGTTATTTCAGTGGTTTTCGCTGTTATTAGTGAGGTTGTGCAGATTGCCACAGTTATTTCACTGGTTTTCGCTGTTATTAGTGAGGCTTTGCAGATTGTGACTGTTATTTCACTGGTTTTCGCTGTTATTAGTGAGGTTGTGCAGATTGCCACAGTTATTTCACTGGTTTTCGCTGTTATTAGTGAGGCTTTGCAGATTGTGACTGTTATTTCAGTGGTTTTCGCTGTTATTAGTGAGGCTTTGCAGATTGTGACTGTTATTTCAGTGGTTTTCGCTGTTATTAGTGAGGCTTTGCAGATTGTGACTGTTATTTCAGTGGTTTTCGCTGTTATTAGTGAGGCTTTGCAGATTGTGACTGTTATTTCAGTGGTTTTCGCTGTTATTAGTGAGGTTGTGCAGATTGCCACAGTTATTTCACTGGTTTTCGCTGTTATTAGTGAGGCTTTGCAGATTGTGACTGTTATTTCAGTGGTTTTCGCTGTTATTAGTGAGGTTGTGCAGATTGCCACAGTTATTTCACTGGTTTTCGCTGTTATTAGTGAGGCTTTGCAGATTGTGACTGTTATTTCAGTGGTTTTCGCTGTTATTAGTGAGGTTGTGCAGATTGCCACAGTTATTTCACTGGTTTTCGCTGTTATTAGTGAGGCTTTGCAGATTGTGACTGTTATTTCAGTGGTTTTCGCTGTTATTAGTGAGGTTGTGCAGATTGCCACAGTTATTTCACTGGTTTTCGCTGTTATTAGTGAGGCTTTGCAGATTGTGACTGTTATTTCAGTGGTTTTCGCTGTTATTAGTGAGGTTGTGCAGATTGCCACAGTTATTTCACTGGTTTTCGCTGTTATTAGTGAGGCTTTGCAGATTGCCACAGTTATTTCACTGGTTTTCGCTGTTATTAGTGAGGCTTTGCAGATTGTGACTGTTATTTCAGTGGTTTTCGCTGTTATTAGTGAGGCTTTGCAGATTGTGACTGTTATTTCAGTGGTTTTTGCTGTTATTAGTGAGGTTGTGCAGATTGCCACAGTTATTTCACTGGTTTTCGCTGTTATTAGTGAGGCTTTGCAGATTGTGACTGTTATTTCAGTGGTTTTCGCTGTTATTAGTGAGGTTGTGCAGATTGCCACAGTTATTTCACTGGTTTTCGCTGTTATTAGTGAGGCTTTGCAGATTGTGACTGTTATTTCAGTGGTTTTCGCTGTTATTAGTGAGGCTTTGCAGATTGTGACTGTTATTTCAGTGGTTTTCGCTGTTATTAGTGAGGTTGTGCAGATTGCCACAGTTATTTCACTGGTTTTCGCTGTTATTAGTGAGGCTTTGCAGATTGTGACTGTTTTTTCAGTGGTTTTCGCTGTTATTAGTGAGGTTGTGCAGATTGCCACAGTTATTTCACTGGTTTTCGCTGTTATTAGTGAGGCTTTGCAGATTGTGACTGTTATTTCAGTGGTTTTCGCTGTTATTAGTGAGGTTGTGCAGATTGCCACAGTTATTTCACTGGTTTTCGCTGTTATTAGTGAGGCTTTGCAGATTGTGACTGTTATTTCACTGGTTTTCGCTGTTATTAGTGAGGCTTTGCAGATTGTGACTGTTATTTCAGTGGTTTTCGCTGTTATTAGTGAGGTTGTGCAGATTGCCACAGTTATTTCACTGGTTTTCGCTGTTATTAGTGAGGCTTTGCAGATTGTGACTGTTATTTCACTGGTTTTCGCTGTTATTAGTGAGGTTGTGCAGATTGCCACAGTTATTTCACTGGTTTTCGCTGTTATTAGTGAGGCTTTGCAGATTGTGACTGTTATTTCAGTGGTTTTCGCTGTTATTAGTGAGGCTTTGCAGATTGTGACTGTTATTTCAGTGGTTTTCGCTGTTATTAGTGAGGTTGTGCAGATTGCCACAGTTATTTCACTGGTTTTCGCTGTTATTAGTGAGGCTTTGCAGATTGTGACTGTTATTTCAGTGGTTTTCGCTGTTATTAGTGAGGTTGTGCAGATTGCCACAGTTATTTCACTGGTTTTCGCTGTTATTAGTGAGGCTTTGCAGATTGTGACTGTTATTTCAGTGGTTTTCGCTGTTATTAGTGAGGCTTTGCAGATTGTGACTGTTATTTCACTGGTTTTCGCTGTTATTAGTGAGGCTTTGCAGATTGTGACTGTTATTTCAGTGGTTTCCGCTGTTATTAGTGAGGTTGTGCAGATTGCCACAGTTATTTCACTGGTTTTCGCTGTTATTAGTGAGGCTTTGCAGATTGTGACTGTTATTTCAGTGGTTTTCGCTGTTATTAGTGAGGTTGTGCAGATTGCCACAGTTATTTCACTGGTTTTCGCTGTTATTAGTGAGGCTTTGCAGATTGTGACTGTTATTTCACTGGTTTTCGCTGTTTATAGTGAGGCTTTGCAGATTGTGACTGTTATTTCACTGGTTTTCGCTGTTATTAGTGAGGCTTTGCAGATTGTGACTGTTATTTCAGTGGTTTTCGCTGTTATTAGTGAGGTTGTGCAGATTGCCACAGTTATTTCACTGGTTTTCGCTGTTATTAGTGAGGCTTTGCAGATTGTGACCGTTATTTCAGTGGTTTTCGCTGTTATTAGTGAGGCTTTGCAGATTGTGACTGTTATTTCAGTGGTTTTCGCTGTTATTAGTGAGGTTGTGCAGATTGCCACAGTTATTTCACTGGTTTTCGCTGTTATTAGTGAGGCTTTGCAGATTGTGACTGTTATTTCAGTGGTTTTCGCTGTTATTAGTGAGGCTTTGCAGATTGTGACTGTTATTTCAGTGGTTTTCGCTGTTATTAGTGAGGTTGTGCAGATTGCCACAGTTATTTCACTGGTTTTCGCTGTTATTAGTGAGGCTTTGCAGATTGTGACTGTTATTTCAGTGGTTTTCGCTGTTATTAGTGAGGTTGTGCAGATTGCCACAGTTATTTCACTGGTTTTCGCTGTTATTAGTGAGGCTTTGCAGATTGTGACTGTTATTTCAGTGGTTTTCGCTGTTATTAGTGAGGTTGTGCAGATTGCCACAGTTATTTCACTGGTTTTCGCTGTTATTAGTGAGGCTTTGCAGATTGTGACTGTTATTTCACTGGTTTTCGCTGTTATTAGTGAGGCTTTGCAGATTGTGACTGTTATTTCAGTGGTTTTCGCTGTTATTAGTGAGGTTGTGCAGATTGCCACAGTTATTTCACTGGTTTTCGCTGTTATTAGTGAGGCTTTGCAGATTGTGACTGTTATTTCAGTGGTTTTCGCTGTTATTAGTGAGGTTGTGCAGATTGCCACAGTTATTTCACTGGTTTTCGCTGTTATTAGTGAGGCTTTGCAGATTGTGACTGTTATTTCAGTGGTTTTCGCTGTTATTAGTGAGGTTGTGCAGATTGCCACAGTTATTTCACTGGTTTTCGCTGTTATTAGTGAGGCTTTGCAGATTGTGACTGTTATTTCACTGGTTTTCGCTGTTATTAGTGAGGTTGTGCAGATTGCCACAGTTATTTCACTGGTTTTCGCTGTTATTAGTGAGGCTGGTTAAAAAGTAACTCAACTGTAGTTTGGTTAAAAAGTAACCAAAAGTCAGTTGGTCAAAAAGTTACTAAATGTATACGAGTACAATGTATGTTTTGTTGATTGACTTCCTTATCGGAGTCATCAAGGCAACATTGCGTCGAAGTCTGGTGATAAGTTCAAGGTCTCTTGTGGTTTCGTCGTTGGTTGGATTGTTGATCGCAATTTTGATTGTGATCATGGTAAATTGATGACCTGAAGGGGATTTAATATGCATGTGTGCGGCCGTCGTCGTGTTTTGGAACAGTTTCCGTTCTTATCGACGATTCATTCGATTGAAGTTTTCTTGGGTTGAACATCGGTTTAGTTCTGAGCTCGATCGTAGAACATTGTGATTTTGTTTTGTTGCTTGCCGGTTTTGTTGCGATTATAGGCGATCTTTCAAGTGATTTGAGTTGTGTTAGTGAACTGACATTTTGAATAAAACTAGGAAAGAAGCAGTGAATCAATTTGAATTAATAATAAGTAAAAATCTTGAACAAAGTGAAGTGAACGAACAGTGAGATCTCACAATTAGCAAGTACTTACCAGTGAACGGTTAGAATTCAAATTAAATTGTTAAATAAATTGACTAGTTATATATATCATACTCCTGATCTCAATCAATCCTACAACTCTACAAGGACGGCCACATCGATTAACCGAAGTTTGATCAAGTTAGTATACACAGTTTTTCACAGTGAATCAAATTCAATTTCCTTTGATAATTTTTGGAATTTGATTCAATTATGTCTTTATTGAGTTAATACTATGGTCAGTACGGATCAGTGTCAAAACTAACTCGTGGAATTCTGATGACGAAGTCGCTAGAGGACTTCACCAAAGTAGTTGTTCAGTGAAATACATATGTCATGGTGACACTGATCCTAGTCTGAATAGTATGGGACAAATCAACACGTCAAGGTCAAATATTCTGGGAGATCAAATAAGGATCTCACTAAAGTTTATATTAACCAATGTTGACCGGATTCATTGATTTGTTTTCATTTTGATAGTCAATGAACAGTATCCTTTTAGGATCAGAGGGTTCATTGACACTCAATAAACAGTATCCTTTTAGGATCAGAGGGTTTATTGACAGTCTATTTAACAAATGTCTTTGCTTGGACATGTTGAAATTCAACCATAATTCCTTGAGTTGTTTTTAAACATTTGGTCCTTCGAGCCGGATATGCCGGTTTCTTCGTGTATAATCAATGGAATTGATGGTATGAATGTTCATTTTACAGAATCGGTTTCAAATCTTCAAATATGAGGGCTGAACATGTTGAGCGTAGGCTGATTCAGCAGCTTTGTACAGCAGAACGGATTGAAAATGCTTATGAACAACTGACTAATGTTGGGCTTAGTCAGGTTTCACGTTCACGAGTGGAGATACGACTCCAAGCACTAAAAGAGGATTGGGCAGAATTTAATTTGACTAATAATCTTATCATGATGTGCCTAATCAAAGTTGAAGTTTCTGAACGCACAGGTTTAGAAGAACACGAATATTTTCAGAATAATGTGTTTAATGTAACGTATCAAACATATCTCGACTCTCTTGAGAAAATGTCCGCGTTACTTGAATCATCATGTGGTTCGTCGTCGAATTTATCCATTTCTCAACCTACTTCCATCGTCACGCATGTAACTTCCAGACTGCCACGAATCGATATCCCGAAATACGATGGAACTTTTATCAATTGGTTGCCATTTAGAGATTTGTTTTCTTCGATTGTCATCTCAAATTCTGCAATTTCTCCAGTCGAAAAATTGCAATATTTGAAAACAAGTTTAACTGGTCCGGCAGCACAGTTTATTAAGAACATTGCATTGACAACGGACAACTTTCAAAAGGCTTGGGATTCGCTCGTCTCATTCTATGAAAATGATCGACTTTTAGTCCAATCAGCAGTTGCATCCTTGTTTTCAATAAAATCGATGACAAAGGAGTCGTCTGCTGAATTGGAACATCTGTATTCTTCGACACTTCAAGCCTACCGAACTCTAGAAACTTTAAATCGTCCAGTACATTCGTGGGATGACATATTGGTGCATTTAACCATTACTCGACTCGATGCTCATCTAGTTCGTTCATGGGAAAATCACTTGGGATCTTCAAAACAGCCACCAACTTGGAATCAGCTTGAAGATTTTTTGAAGACAAAAATAGTTTCGCTGCAGTCATTTGAAAAGATTCCAAGAAAAATGTCCGTCATTCATCCTTCAAGACATTTTAATTTGAAAACCCATCATTCTCACAAGGTAGTAGAGACTACAGCGTCTTCCTCATCGGGTCAAATCATTTGTCCACTCTGTTCAAACAGTCATTTTCTAACAAGTTGTTGGCAATTCTTATCCAAAACAACTAGACAACGTTTTGACTTTATAAAATCCAGAAAACTTTGCTACAACTGTCTTAGAGATCATTTTCGATCAAAATGTAACTCACCACGACGATGTTTAAAATGTGCTAGCAAACATCATACGTTGTTACATCTAACCTCTAGTTCGACACCTAGCAAATCTCAATCCACAACAACAGCTACTTGTTCAACTACAACTAATAATGTAGAAACTTCAAGGAAAGTGAATCATGTCCATAGTCCTTTGGAAGTTCATTCGATTGTTTTTTTAGCCACGGCTTTAGTAAAAGTAGTGCATGAAAACGGAAATTTTATTGAAGTCCGAGCACTTATAGATCAGGGTTCTGAGATTTCCCTGGTGTCTGACCATGTCGTTCAACGACTACAGCTTCGTCGAAGATCATCTTATGTTCCTATCAAAGGAATTGGAGCTACTAAGAGTTGTTCAACTAGAGGGATTGTTTCATTGAAAATCAAACCGCATTTTGAATCATCAACGGTAGTCACATGTCAAGCCTACATATTGCCGAAATTAACATCAAGTCTTCCTTCAAGAAAATGTTCTATGCCTCACTGGGATCATTTAAGGAATTTATCATTGGCAGATCCTCATTATAATACTCCTAGATCAATTGACTTACTAATTGGCGCTGACATTTATGGAGATATCTTAGAGAATTCATTAATAAAAGGGCCGAAGAATTCTCCGATCGCTCAACTCACCAAATTTGGGTGGATCATTTCTGGTCCATCAAACAATATGGCTGGTCAACCGCAAGTTGTTTCGAATCATTGTACGTTAGATGAAGAGTTATACAATTTACTTGAGAAATTTTGGCATCAGGAAGAAATCATGAGCTCTGCTAACAAGACGTTAATCGACGATTCATTCGATTGAAGTTTTCTTGGGTTGAACATCGGTTTAGTTCTGAGCTCGATCGTAGAACATTGTGATTTTGTTTTGTTGCTTGCCGGTTTTGTTGCGATTATAGGCGATCTTTCAAGTGATTTGAGTTGTGTTAGTGAACTGACATTTTGAATAAAACTAGGAAAGAAGCAGTGAATCAATTTGAATTAATAATAAGTAAAAATCTTGAACAAAGTGAAGTGAACGAACAGTGAGATCTCACAATTAGCAAGTACTTACCAGTGAACGGTTAGAATTCAAATTAAATTGTTAAATAAATTGACTAGTTATATATATCATACTCCTGATCTCAATCAATCCTACAACTCTACAAGGACGGCCACATCGATTAACCGAAGTTTGATCAAGTTAGTATACACAGTTTTTCACAGTGAATCAAATTCAATTTCCTTTGATAATTTTTGGAATTTGATTCAATTATGTCTTTATTGAGTTAATACTATGGTCAGTACGGATCAGTGTCAAAACTAACTCGTGGAATTCTGATGACGAAGTCGCTAGAAGACTTCACCAAAGTAGTTGTTCAGTGAAATACATATGTCATGGTGACACTGATCCTAGTCTGAATAGTATGGGACAAATCAACACGTCAAGGTCAAATATTCTGGGAGATCAAATAAGGATCTCACTAAAGTTTATATTAACCAATGTTGACCGGATTCATTGATTTGTTTTCATTTTGATAGTCAATGAACAGTATCCTTTTAGGATCAGAGGGTTCATTGACACTCAATAAACAGTATCCTTTTAGGATCAGAGGGTTTATTGACAGTCTATTTAACAAATGTCTTTGCTTGGACATGTTGAAATTCAACCATAATTTCTTGAGTTGTTTTTAAACAGAGGCTTTGCAGATTGTGACTGTTATTTCAGTGGTTTTCGCTGTTATTAGTGAGGTTGTGCAGATTGCCACAGTTATTTCACTGGTTTTCGCTGTTATTAGTGAGGCTTTGCAGATTGTGACTGTTATTTCACTGGTTTTCGCTGTTATTAGTGAGGTTGTGCAGATTGCCACAGTTATTTCACTGGTTTTCGCTGTTATTAGTGAGGCTTTGCAGATTGTGACTGTTATTTCAGTGGTTTTCGCTGTTATTAGTGAGGCTTTGCAGATTGTGACTGTTATTTCAGTGGTTTTCGCTGTTATTAGTGAGGTTGTGCAGATTGCCACAGTTATTTCACTGGTTTTCGCTGTTATTAGTGAGGCTTTGCAGATTGTGACTGTTATTTCAGTGGTTTTCACTGTTATTAGTGAGGCTTTGCAGATTGTGACTGTTATTTCAGTGGTTTTCGCTGTTATTAGTGAGGTTGTGCAGATTGCCACAGTTATTTCACTGGTTTTCGCTGTTATTAGTGAGGCTTTGCAGATTGTGACTGTTATTTCAGTGGTTTTCGCTGTTATTAGTGAGGCTTTGCAGATTGTGACTGTTATTTCAGTGGTTTTCGCTGTTATTAGTGAGGTTGTGCCGATTGCCACAGTTATTTCACTGGTTTTCGCTGTTATTAGTGAGGCTTTGCAGATTGTGACTGTTATTTCAGTGGTTTTCGCTGTTATTAGTGAGGTTGTGCAGATTGCCACAGTTATTTCACTGGTTTTCGCTGTTATTAGTGAGGCTTTGCAGATTGTGACTGTTATTTCAGTGGTTTTCGCTGTTATTAGTGAGGTTGTGCAGATTGCCACAGTTATTTCACTGGTTTTCGCTGTTATTAGTGAGGCTTTGCAGATTGTGACTGTTATTTCAGTGGTTTTCGCTGTTATTAGTGAGGTTGTGCAGATTGCCACAGTTATTTCACTGGTTTTCGCTGTTATTAGTGAGGCTTTGCAGATTGTGACTGTTATTTCACTGGTTTTCGCTGTTATTAGTGAGGCTTTGCAGATTGTGACTGTTATTTCAGTGGTTTTCGCTGTTATTAGTGAGGTTGTGCAGATTGCCACAGTTATTTCACTGGTTTTCGCTGTTATTAGTGAGGCTTTGCAGATTGTGACTGTTATTTCACTGGTTTTCGCTGTTATTAGTGAGGTTGTGCAGATTGCCACAGTTATTTCACTGGTTTTCGCTGTTATTAGTGAGGCTTTGCAGATTGTGACTGTTATTTCACTGGTTTTCGCTGTTATTAGTGAGGTTGTGCAGATTGCCACAGTTATTTCACTGGTTTTCGCTGTTATTAGTGAGGCTTTGCAGATTGTGACTGTTATTTCACTGGTTTTCGCTGTTATTAGTGAGGCTTTGCAGATTGTGACTGTTATTTCAGTGGTTTTCGCTGTTATTAGTGAGGCTTTGCAGATTGTGACTGTTATTTCAGTGGTTTTCGCTGTTATTAGTGAGGTTGTGCAGATTGCCACAGTTATTTCAGTGGTTTTCGCTGTTATTAGTGAGGCTTTGCAGATTGTGACTGTTATTTCAGTGGTTTTCGCTGTTATCAGTGAGGTTGTGCAGATTGCCACAGTTATTTCACTGGTTTTCGCTGTTATTAGTGAGGCTTTGCAGATTGTGACTGTTATTTCAGTGGTTTTCGCTGTTATTAGTGAGGTTGTGCAGATTGCCACAGTTATTTCACTGGTTTTCGCTGTTATTAGTGAGGCTTTGCAGATTGTGACTGTTATTTCAGTGGTTTTCGCTGTTATTAGTGAGGCTTTGCAGATTGTGACTGTTATTTCAGTGGTTTTCGCTGTTATTAGTGAGGTTGTGCAGATTGCCACAGTTATTTCACTGGTTTTCGCTGTTATTAGTGAGGCTTTGCAGATTGTGACTGTTATTTCAGTGGTTTTCGCTGTTATTAGTGAGGCTTTGCAGATTGTGACTGTTATTTCAGTGGTTTTCGCTGTTATTAGTGAGGCTTTGCAGATTGTGACTGTTATTTCAGTGGTTTTCGCTGTTATTAGTGAGGCTTTGCAGATTGTGACTGTTATTTCAGTGGTTTTCGCTGTTATTAGTGAGGTTGTGCAGATTGCCACAGTTATTTCACTTATTTTCGCTGTTATTAGTGAGGCTTTGCAGATTGTGACTGTTATTTCAGTGGTTTTCGCTGTTATTAGTGAGGCTTTGCAGATTGTGACTGTTATTTCAGTGGTTTTCGCTGTTATTAGTGAGGTTGTGCAGATTGCCACAGTTATTTCACTGGTTTTCGCTGTTATTAGTGAGGCTTTGCAGATTGTGACTGTTATTTCTGTGGTTTTCGCTGTTATTAGTGAGGTTGTGCAGATTGCCACAGTTATTTCACTGGTTTTCGCTGTTATTAGTGAGGCTTTGCAGATTGTGACTGTTATTTCACTGGTTTTCGCTGTTATTAGTGAGGTTGTGCAGATTGCCACAGTTATTTCACTGGTTTTCGCTGTTATTAGTGAGGCTTTGCAGATTGTGACTGTTATATCAGTGGATTTCGCTGTTATTAGTGAGGTTGTGCAGATTGCCACAGTTATTTCACTGGTTTTCGCTGTTATTAGTGAGGGTTTGCAGATTGTGACTGTTATTTCAGTGGTTTTCGCTGTTATTAGTGAGGCTTTGCAGATTGTGACTGTTATTTCAGTGGTTTTCGCTGTTATTAGTGAGGTTGTGCAGATTGCCACAGTTATTTCACTGGTTTTCGCTGTTATTAGTGAGGCTTTGCAGATTGTGACTGTTATTTCAGTGGTTTTCGCTGTTATTAGTGAGGTTGTGCAGATTGCCACAGTTATTTCACTGGTTTTCGCTGTTATTAGTGAGGCTTTGCAGATTGTGACTGTTATTTCACTGGTTTTCGCTGTTATTAGTGAGGTTGTGCAGATTGCCACAGTTATTTCACTGGTTTTCGCTGTTATTAGTGAGGCTTTGCAGATTGTGACTGTTATTTCAGTGGTTTTCGCTGTTTATTAGTGAGGCTTTGCAGATTGTGACTGTTATTTCAGTGGTTTTCGCTGTTATTAGTGAGGTTGTGCAGATTGCCACAGTTATTTCACTGGTTTTCGCTGTTATTAGTGAGGCTTTGCAGATTGTGACTGTTATTTCACTGGTTTTCGCTGTTATTAGTGAGGCTTTGCAGATTGTGACTGTTATATCAGTGGTTTTCGCTGTTATTAGTGAGGTTGTGCAGATTGCCACAGTTATTTCACTGGTTTTCGCTGTTATTAGTGAGGGTTTGCAGATTGTGACTGTTATTTCAGTGGTTTTCGCTGTTATTAGTGAGGCTTTGCAGATTGTGACTGTTATTTCAGTGGTTTTCGCTGTTATTAGTGAGGTTGTGCAGATTGCCACAGTTATTTCACTGGTTTTCGCTGTTATTAGTGAGGCTTTGCAGATTGTGACTGTTATTTCAGTGGTTTTCGCTGTTATTAGTGAGGTTGTGCAGATTGCCACAGTTATTTCACTGGTTTTCGCTGTTATTAGTGAGGCTTTGTGACTGTTATTTCAGTGGTTTTCGCTGTTATTAGTGAGGTTGTGCAGATTGTGACTTTTATTTCAGTGGTTTTCGCTGTTATTAGTGAGGTTGTGCAGATTGCCACAGTTATTTCACTGGTTTTCGCTGTTATTAGTGAGGCTTTGCAGATTGTGACTGTTATTTCACTGGTTTTCGCTGTTATTAGTGAGGTTGTGCAGATTGCCACAGTTATTTCACTGGTTTTCGCTGTTATTAGTGAGGCTTTGCAGATTGTGACTGTTATTTCACTGGTTTTCGCTGTTATTAGTGAGGTTGTGCAGATTGCCACAGTTATTTCACTGGTTTTCGCTGTTATTAGTGAGGCTTTGCAGATTGTGACTGTTATTTCACTGGTTTTCGCTGTTATTAGTGAGGTTGTGCAGATTGCCACAGTTATTTCACTGGTTTTCGCTGTTATTAGTGAGGCTTTGCAGATTGTGGCTGTTATTTCACTGGTTTTCGCTGTTATTAGTGAGGTTGTGCAGATTGTGACTGTTATTTCACTGGTTTTCGCTGTTATTAGTGAGGCTTTGCAGATTGTGACGGTTATTTCAGTGGTTTTCGCTGTTATTAGTGAGGCTTTGCAGATTGTGACTGTTATTTCAGTGGTTTTCGCTGTTATTAGTGAGGTTGTGCAGATTGCCACAGTTATTTCACTGGTTTTCGCTGTTATTAGTGAGGCTTTGCAGATTGTGACTGTTATTTCACTGGTTTTCGCTGTTATTAGTGAGGTTGTGCAGATTGCCACAGTTATTTCACTGGTTTTCGCTGTTATTAGTGAGGCTTTGCAGATTGTGACTGTTATTTCACTGGTTTTCGCTGTTATTAGTGAGGTTGTGCAGATTGCCACAGTTATTTCACTGGTTTTCGCTGTTATTAGTGAGGCTTTGCAGATTGTGACTGTTATTTCACTGGTTTTCGCTGTTATTAGTGAGGCTTTGCAGATTGTGACTGTTATTTCAGTGGTTTTCGCTGTTATTAGTGAGGCTTTGCAGATTGTGACTGTTATTTCAGTGGTTTTCGCTGTTATTAGTGAGGTTGTGCAGATTGCCACAGTTATTTCACTGGTTTTCGCTGTTATTAGTGAGGCTTTGCAGATTGTGACTGTTATTTCAGTGGTTTTCGCTGTTATTAGTGAGGTTGTGCAGATTGCCACAGTTATTTCACTGGTTTTCGCTGTTATTAGTGAGGCTTTGCAGATTGTGACTGTTATTTCAGTGGTTTTCGCTGTTATTAGTGAGGTTGTGCAGATTGTGACTGTTATTTCAGTGGTTTTCGCTGTTATTAGTGAGGTTGTGCAGATTGCCACAGTTATTTCACTGGTTTTCGCTGTTATTAGTGAGGCTTTGCAGATTGTGACTGTTATTTCACTGGTTTTCGCTGTTATTAGTGAGGTTGTGCAGATTGTGACTGTTATTTCAGTGGTTTTCGCTGTTATTAGTGAGGTTGTGCAGATTGCCACAGTTATTTCACTGGTTTTCGCTGTTATTAGTGAGGCTTTGCAGATTGTGACTGTTATTTCACTGGTTTTCGCTGTTATTAGTGAGGTTGTGCAGATTGCCACAGTTATTTCACTGGTTTTCGCTGTTATTAGTGAGGCTTTGCAGATTGTGACTGTTATTTCAGTGGTTTTCGCTGTTATTAGTGAGGTTGTGCAGATTGCCACAGTTATTTCACTGGTTTTCGCTGTTATTAGTGAGGCTTTGCAGATTGTGACTGTTATTTCACTGGTTTTCGCTGTTATTAGTGAGGCTTTGCAGATTGTGACTGTTATTTCAGTGGTTTTCGCTGTTATTAGTGAGGCTTTGCAGATTGTGACTGTTATTTCAGTGGTTTTCGCTGTTATTAGTGAGGTTGTGCAGATTGCCACAGTTATTTCACTGGTTTTCGCTGTTATTAGTGAGGCTTTGCAGATTGTGACTGTTATTTCAGTGGTTTTCGCTGTTATTAGTGAGGTTGTGCAGATTGCCACAGTTATTTCACTGGTTTTCGCTGTTATTAGTGAGGCTTTGCAGATTGTGACTGTTATTTCAGTGGTTTTCGCTGTTATTAGTGAGGTTGTGCAGATTGTGACTGTTATTTCAGTGGTTTTCGCTGTTATTAGTGAGGTTGTGCAGATTGCCACAGTTATTTCACTGGTTTTCGCTGTTATTAGTGAGGCTTTGCAGATTGTGACTGTTATTTCACTGGTTTTCGCTGTTATTAGTGAGGTTGTGCAGATTGCCACAGTTATTTCACTGGTTTTCGCTGTTATTAGTGAGGCTTTGCAGATTGTGACTGTTATTTCAGTGGTTTTCGCTGTTATTAGTCAGGTTGTGCAGATTGTGACTGTTATTTCAGTGGTTTTCGCTGTTATTAGTGAGGTTGTGCAGATTGCCACAGTTATTTCACTGGTTTTCGCTGTTATTAGTGAGGCTTTGCAGATTGTGACTGTTATTACACTGGTTTTCGCTGTTATTAGTGAGGTTGTGCAGATTGCCACAGTTATTTCACTGGTTTTCGCTGTTATTAGTGAGGCTTTGCAGATTGTGACTGTTATTTCACTGGTTTTCGCTGTTATTAGTGAGGTTGTGCAGATTGCCACAGTTATTTCACTGGTTTTC
>CAXASF010000136.1:80000-82500 GCA_963971475.1 Chrysops caecutiens | reverse complement strand
ATATTTCACAGTAGGTTTGGTCTCCATTGGCTCATTATTAATTTGCATTGGGAGGATAGCTGGTATTCTTTTCCCGGTAAGCATTATGAGCTCCGTTTTGTGTGTGGCTAGCTTGAGTCCATGGTTGCTCATCCATTCCATCACCCGTCTCATTAACTGGTTGAGTTTCCACTGGGCCTGCTCCGTGGTTCGAGCTGCTACAATCCCAACTATATCGTCGGCATAACCGATTAAGTGGGTATCGGCAGGGAGTCCCATTCGGAGGATTCCGTCGTAGGCGACATTCCAGAGGTCCGGTCCCAATATAGATCCTTGGGCTGCTCCAGCGGTTAGTTCGCGGCGTCGTGGTCCTTCTGTCGTGTTGTATAAGAGAACCCGGTCTTTTAAATAATTTTGTAGCATCCTTTGTAGATAGGCTGGTATACTGAAGGTTGACTTCAGTTCTGTTAGAATATCGATCCATCTAACTGAATTGAAGGCGTTACATACGTCTAGGGTGGCCACTAAGGCAATCTTTCGAGAGTGGTGGTTTCCACACTTGGTCCCTTCTACTATTCGTAGGACAGAATCAACTGCGTCTATTATAGGTCGACCCTTTCTGAAACCAAATTGTTTGGTTGATAAGTCACCTTTTGCTTCTATTGCCTTTAACAGTCTCGCTTTAAGAAGCTTTTCCAGCAGTTTCCCAGCTGTGTCCAGCATGCATAGTGGTCGGTAATTGGATGGAGTGCCGGCTTGCCCTTTACCTTTGTCGATAAGCATGAGTCTCTGCATCTTCCATCTTTCGTCAAATACTCCCTCTTTGAGGCACGAGTTGTACATATTTAGTAGGAGACCTGTGCATTGAGAAGCTGCGATTTTGAGCACCTCTGCGGGGATTCCATCAGGTCCTGGAGCTTTCCCTGGCTGAAGCGAGCTGGCAGCGATCTGAAGTTCCTCGACGCTGAAAAGCGGTATTAGATTGGCGGGTATTTCATCTTGTGGGTCCACCGGTCTTGGAGGGTGGGTTGGGAATAAGGCGTCAACTATTCTGGTCATGGTTCTAGCATCTTGGGTTGCACAGGGAAGTCTAGTCGTGAGTTTCTTCATTACTATCCGGTATCCTAGACCCCATGGATCCGCGTCTGCTTCTTTAATAAGGTTGTTCCAGCAGGCAATCCTGCTTTGCTTTATGGACCGTCTTAATTCTTTCTTTGCCTCCTTGTATTCAGCCGACAGGGTAGCTACTTCCGGCTTTAGCCTGGCCCTTTGGGCAAGTCGTCTTTTTCTCAAGCAGTCCTTCCGTAAGCTTGCTATTTCGTTGTTCCACCAATAGACCGCCTTTTTGCCGTTTCGCGGGGCAATCCTCCGAGGCATGGCAGCATCACAGGCATCGTTTAATAAGCGCATTGTGACTTCGACTTTATTCCTGGCGTCATAGGCATGATAGGCGTGATCCCGTGTAATACTCGCAGCGCCTCTGGTGATATGGGCTGTCAATCTAGCTATGTTTAATTTTCTGACATTCCACTCCTTACGGTGGTGCTTGTGCGCCGCTAATTGGTTCGGCTCTCTTTCGTTCCCTAGTACCATTGATATATACTGATGATCACTGCCAGTGTAATCCTCAATAACACACCATTTGTGCATTAATGGCGCGGCACATTCCGATACTAAGTTTATGTCTGGGATCGTTTCTTTATATCCCGGTCGCCTAAATGTGGAGGTACTACCTATGTTTTGTACTGTTAGGCCCAGTCTGGCAGCCATAGCAAGGATGTATTTCCCTCTGCTGTCAGTTTCAGTCATGCCCCAAGCTGGTGCTTTAGCATTAAAATCACCCGCGATTATGATGTTACCATTCATTTCCCTGATGGTGTCCTCTAGGTCGTCGATTTTTGAACGAAATTGTGTTATGCTCTCGTTTGGAGTTAAATAACAGCTGAATATGGTATATTTTGTGCTTTTTATCCAGACGAAACTGTCTTTACATCCATACTCCATTACTGGTAGTTTCGGCGTGTCCTTGACCCAGATGGCTGCTTTGTTGCTCGTGTCTGTGTACCATCCTTGGGTGCGTCGATTCGCGTACTGCTCGCTGATGACGGCTACTGTTGTTTGATGTTCTATCACAAGTTGGTTGAGAAGTTGGTCAGCAGTTCGGCTCCTGTTAAGATTTCCCTGTAGGATCCTGATCATTTCCGTTTTTGCATATTGTTCTCGAGTGCAATTCGATACGCTTTGCAGCCTGTCGAGCCCGCCGTGTGTAGCAAAAGCTTTTCCTCTACCATGAGGTCTGCGCACAGGACGCATTTTCTTACCTCGTTTGTGCAAATGCGCGCGATGTGGTTATTATCCCCACATTTATAGCATGTTGTACTCCTGTCTGGACCGCTACATTGGCGAGATATATGTCCGTATCCCAGGCACATGAAGCAGCGGATGATCGTATTCCTCTTGCGGATTCGGCAAACGACCCATCCAACTTTGATCTTCGATACTTCGAGAAGTTTTTCCGCGT
>CAXASF010000136.1:65000-70000 GCA_963971475.1 Chrysops caecutiens | reverse complement strand
ATGTTGCCCACTATATTTTCGGCCGTCAGGCTACCGACCTCGGCTTCAATCCCTTCTCTTCGCTGCGCCCATCGTTCACAGTAAAACAGCGTGTGCTCTGCGTCGTCTTTTTCCACCCCGCAGTACTGGCATTCTGGTGAATCAGCCCTGCCCATGTTATGTAGGTATGATCTAAAACACCCATGACCGCTGAGGAACTGCGTCATGTAGTACGACACTTCTCCATGCGCGCGTCCCACCCATGGTTCAATCTGCGGGATAAGTCGGGCCGTCCATCTGCCTCTAGACTCCGTGCTCCATAAGTCTTGCCATTTTCTCAAGGTGTGGGCTCTCTCTTCTGTACTTGCCAGGGCTCTTCCCACCTCGCTTTTCCTTCTATAGATCGCCTTTCGCTCTAATGCTAGTAGACCTACGGGTATGACTCCAGCAATGACAAGGACTGCCGGCTCAGAGACTGTGCGGTAAGCACAAGTTACTCTAAGAGCCCCCCTCCTTTGTACGGAGGCCAGGCGCTTCCTGTAGCGCTCGATTTTCATTTTGGCGCCCCATATCTCAGCGCCGTATAGAAGTATGGACTGCACGGTGCTCATCAATAGTCGCCGTTTCGGCGGCATTGGCCCATGGGTGTTAGCAATTATCCTGCTCAAATATGTTGTTATTAACGCCGCCTTGTCTGCCGTCCGCCGAATGTGTTCTCCGAAAGTGAGCTTAGTGTCCATTGTCACCCCCAGATACTTAGCGGCAGGCTTTGTCTGCATATGCTCATCTCCCACTACAATGGGCAGAGCCTTCTCGATCCTCCTTTTCGTGAGGATTACGATTTCCGTCTTGGCTGCAGCTAACGAAAGTCCATGCTCGCTCATCCAGCTGTTCACCCGCCGCATGACTTGGTTGAGTTTAAGTTGCGCCAACTCGTAGGTGCGCGCAGCAATCAACGCTACGACATCGTCCGCGTAGCCAACCAAGCGCGTCTCTTCTGGCATCTCTAGTCGCAAGAGGCTATCGTAGGAAATATTCCACAGATCCGGGCCGAGAATAGACCCTTGCGCCGCCCCCGCTGTTATAGTCTTTCTGCGGATGCCTTCCACAGTCTCATACTCCAGCGCTCGATCACTCAGATAGTCCTTCATCATACGGAGTAGGTATCCCGGCACTTGGAAAGTTTTCTCCAACGCATCGAGAATGTCGCACCACCTTGCCGAGTTGAATGCATTCTTAACATCTAGTGTCACTAATAAGACCATTCGGCGTGAATGGTGATTACCCCTCTCAGCTCTATGAACCGCTTCAACGACCTCATTTATCGCATCAATAGTGCACCGTCCCCGGCGGAAGCCATATTGACGTTCGCATAGGTCCCCTGCTGTCCGGATTGCCGATAATAGACGGGGCTGCAGCAGTTTTTCAAGCACTTTACCCGCGGTGTCTAGCATGCATAGTGGGCGGTACGATGATGGTGCCAGTACATCTCCTTTGCCCTTGTTAATCAGCACAAGTCTTCCTATCTTCCAGGGGGAATAAAACAGTCCTGCCTTCAAACACGTGTTGTACATTCCCAGCAGGATTTCGGGGCACGCCCCGAGCGCCTTCTTTAGCGCTTCGCTGGGAATTCCGTCTGGTCCTGGGGCTTTCCCGTTGCGGAGGGAATTTATTGCTACCATCAGCTCCTCCTCGGTAAACAAAGGTATGTTTCCGACGTCTTCCACTTCTCTCTCTCTGATTGGGTGCGTCGGGAAGAGCGCGTTCACGATATGGGCCATGACTTCTGCCTCCATGGTGGGTCTTGGTGCCATCGCTCCCAGTTTCTTAGTAACAATCTTGTACCCAAGTCCCCAGGGGTCCGCATTTACTTCCTCCGCCAGCATCCGCCATTGTGCTACCTTGCTGCGCCTTATGGTGGATCGTAGCACCTTCTTAGCGGTTTTGTACTCAAAGGAGAGGGCACTTGCCTCCACCCGGTTCTTGGCCCTTTGCGCTTTCCGTCTCACGCGCAGGCAAGTTCTCCGTAGTTCAGCTATTTCGGTCGTCCACCAGTACACGGGGCGTTTGCTATGCCTGGGTCTCCTGCGTGGCATCGCCGCTTCGCATGCCCTATGAAGAAGGTTCATGGAATCCTTAACGGCTTTCTCCGCCAGCGACCTGTCCTCTGTCGTATGTGGATGTTTCACACTGGCCAGGCCCGCGAGGAGTACTGTTTTGAACTTATCTTCGTCAAAGCTTTGCACGTTCCACAGTCTTTTACCACTCAGCCCGGCCGTCGGTGCTACATGGCCATCATCAACTCTGAACGTGATGTATTGATGGTCACTTCCTGTGTATTCCTCGAGCACTCTCCATTCTTTTACTGCTGCTGCCATTCCCTCTGAAGCAAGTGAAATATCAGGAATGGTTCCTCTATATCCGGGGCGGCGAAAAGTTGGAGTGTTACCGACATTCAATATGGCGAGACCTGTTCGGGCAACCATTTCCAATAGATATCTGCCCCGCGAATCGGTCTCGGGCATGCCCCACTCTACGCCTCTTGCGTTGAAATCACCCGCAACCAGCACTCTTCCTCCCGTTTGGCGGATTTTGTCCTCAAGGGCGTCCACTTTGTCCCTGTAGCATCGAATAGGTTCGTTCGGGGTAAAATAGCAACTGAAATAGGTTACTCCAGAGCTCTTTACCCAAACGTAACCCCGGCCGCTCCCATGCGCTGCCACCCGCACCTTGGTTGGTTCTCTTACCCATATTGCAGCCGTCCCAAGCTCATCCAGGTACCAACCTGGAGAGTGGTAGTTCTTATATTGCTCGCTTATGAGTAGAAGGTCCACCTTTTTCTCGTTTCCTATTTGGTGCAGCAAGTTATTCGCTGTTAAACTCCGATTCATATTAGCTTGTAAGATACGGATCATCTCATAAGCTTTTTGCTTTTTTCTAGGGCCTCTGCGAATACCCTGCACCGTTTTGACCCAGGCGCGTGGTCGAGCCCTTCCGGACCTTTGCCTGTTTCTTCACATATTGTACAGTGATCCGGAGCCGAGCACTGCTTGGCCTTGTGCTCCGCTTTCATGCACTTGAAGCATAGGCGACTCCTTTCTGGGCCTTTACAAGTGCTGGCGTGATGCCCGTAGCTGAGACAACGGAAGCACCGTGGAACGTTATATTTTTGTTGGACTCTGCAGCTCACCCAGCCAATTTTGATATGCTGGGCCTTCAGGAGTTGGCTTGCCCCCTTCGTGTTGAGCGTGACCGTGGCCTTTTTCTGCCCCCTGCTATTGCTGTTTGAGATGGAGACGGTAGGGTTTTCGGCGAGCCCGCTTGTAGCTCTTATAACCGCCGCCAGCACCTCCTCTTCTGTAGTGAGATCATCTAGGTCCCTGATCTCCACAGATTCCTTGGGCTCGAGACTGCGTACCGTGGCGCCGTCTCCTAGCGAGCGCTTCAGGGCATCACTAAATGCCGCTTTATTGCCCATCTCCTTTCCTAGTTCCACCAGCAGTTCCCCGGAACGGGTTCGGCGAATGGATCTTACATCCGTGTTGGTTTCTGCAGGATTAACTTTTGCCCGGATCATGCCTAGGACCTCTGCGTATGATTTCCCTTGCAGCGGTTTTATCACGAAGGCTTCTCTTCGAGGCCTGCGTTTCTTCTCTTTATTTTTTTGCCTCTGGTGGACAGTCGTCGCTTGCCCGGGGCAGGGGACATCTGGCTCTTTTTGTTTATTTCTGACGGCCTTGGTTCTGCCTTTCTTCGTATGAACTTGCCATTCTTCCTTCTCCGGCACTCCTTCACACAGCTTTTTCCCCGCTTCTTGCTCGATCGGGCTCGTAGCAGCCCTCTTGCTAGCGATGGGTGTTTGTGCGCCTAAGTTCTGTGTCCGCGTTGCCAATTTTTGGTCCTGCAACTCGGCTTTTCGCCAAGACTTCCGACAGGTCTCGATAATATCTATCAATTCAGTCATTTCATCGGCCCTGTCTTGGACAGTCTTTGAGATATTTTTCTGTTTTTTAATTGCTGCTTTGATGTCTCGCAGTGCACTTTTGCATTTTGCCAGTGCCGCATCCTCCTCCTTTTTCATTCGTTCGATGAAGTTGTGTCGCGGTGATCCTCCTCTTTCCTCCTGTCTGCTACTTTGGATCGATTCATTAGCGTTTTCCGCTTCTTGGGCGTCTGCGTTTGCTGGTACATACCCGTTTGTCGGGCTGGGCAGACCGCCCGTTGGTGCACAGGCCACTTTGTCTGGTGGCGTGCGCATCAACGAACTGCTTGGTTTAGGTGTATCTTTGCTTGGTGGTGTCCTCGTCACCTTCGCGCTTCGGCTAAAGGCTCCTGGAAGGATTCTTTCATCTGTCCTTCCGTTATAGAGTTCATCATTGTGCAGCGCATTAATGCCTTCTTGGACCTCTACACTTGCCTTTCTCTCTCTGTTTTGCGTATTGTTTGTGTTTTTCCCAATAGTATCCATCATTGTTGATCACCAGCGCATCGTGTGCAGGGGAGCGGGCCGTAATAGTCAGGAACGGGTATACCCTCGGGGACATTAACCCCTACCCCAGTCCTCTGAGGCCTGACCTACGCTTAACAAGTCCCGGAATACACGGACGGACCTGCGCTCGCTCGGAGCAATGCAGACTTCTACTTCTGCATCCAATGCACACTCCCTGACCAGGGACCGAAGGGGCTGGCTCCTGATACACGTCACGGCTACCACCTCAGCTGAATTAACAGCAGCCCTTCCACACCGCCGGCGGGACACCAGCGACATCTCCGGGCACTCCCAGTGTGCCGCAACGTGTACCGGTCGCAAACATTATGGCAGCCGCACCTGACATGGTAACAGACGCTGACCAGCGCACCGCCCACCTTGGGAACAGACGTGCGTTGGATTTTTTTCGCCTAATCTCCGTTTTGGTCCGCGAGTGGAAAGTACCTGCTCTGCATATCTACAGAGCGTTCTTCTATCCGCCACCTGGGGACGCGTCCGATGGGGGACGGAAAACCCCACACGGAATAATAAT
>CAXASF010000136.1:35000-37500 GCA_963971475.1 Chrysops caecutiens | reverse complement strand
TGTATTTCCCACAACTTCATAATTTAGTTAAAAACCACATGATCCACGGTTCATGTGGTTTATTGAATCGTATCCCCGTCTGTATCAGAGATGGTAAATCCAGCAAAAGCGTTTCTAAGGACTTTTACAATACAACTCAGGGCAATGTTAGATGCGCCGTGTCAATGGTATAACAGTTGACTTTCGTGGCCACTCTGTTGACAACCGTTATGCTGTTCCTTAAAATCCATATCTTTTAGCGAAATTTTATTGCTACTTAAATGTGGAAGTTCTTGGCATAGTTAAGAGCCTAAAATATATGCACAAATATGTTAACAAGGGATACGACTGTGCCTCATTACAGTTTGGAAGAGTTTGAGGTGGAGTTGAGGGCAAAGTTTATATAGATGAAATCAATAGCTTTTTGTCCGGTCACTATGTTGGATCTACGGAAGCTAATTGGCGCATGAATGAGTATCCAATGCATTACCAGTTACGTAATATATTATAGTTCGACTTGAATGTTACTTGCCTCACCGGCAAAATGTAGTCTTTAGGGAAGGAAATGTTCAGCAATCTCTTAAAAATCACAGAAGAACAAAATTGATTGCATTTTTTGAAATCAATCGAATTAGTTCTTCCGAGTTTCTATATACAGAGACGCCAAAACATTATATTTAGGTAGATAAAGAAAAGAAATCGAAAAACCTCAAAGAGGAAGTAGTAGAGCTATTGCTACATTATTTTATCTTTTATGTTGAGATGTTCCATTTGAGACTATTTTGCTTCATGTTCGAGGTCCCATCAGGATTTGGGTACTGTTGGGAACATTATTTGCTGCACATTTTCAGCACATGCGCGACGTGTCGCATGAAATTATAGAGCGTGGCGTGAATATTTATTAGAAGTAAAAGAGTGTTAGTCCTCTCAGCAGTTAAGAGAGTTATTTTCCATATCCTATTTGTGGTATGAACGTTCCTACAAATGCATAAGATTTGTGTAATGAATTCAAAATATTCAGGTGTGAAGACGTTTTAAGAAATTCTTCAGAAAATGATTCATATAACCGTGCTTTATTAGCTATTTAGGAAATTTTTTTCAGTAAACGATTGAATTTCTTAAATCTCTTTGTAATGGAACTTTACCCACATTTCCAGATTACAGCCAAGATGTTATTGAAATTCCCTCCTATTTAGTTAGCTGCAACTTCGTGATTCCAGATACTTATGGCAATGTATCTGAAACCATAAAGTCTAACGATATTCTCAATTCGGTTATATTAGCTCCCAAATATGCAGGCTGTACTTTCATTGATGCAGAAATCTTTAACAGCCTGGCCGGAGAGAAACGAATATATTTGAGTTCCGATAAAATCTTGAGTGATGATTATAGAGAGCAAAATAATTTTCCAGTAGAATTTTTAAACTCAGTTGATGTAAGTTGGCTCCCGATCCCACAAATTTATTTTAAAAACCAAATTGCATACTTTTACTTATTCGTAATTAATGTACAGGACATGACTTGCTCGGTCAATGGTACACCTATTCGTTTAGTTCACATGCAAAAGAAAATGGATTGTGAGATTTTAGCAGGAGTTTTCCGAAACACACGTATTTCGACACGTGTGACGTATTTTTGTCTTTTTCTTTTCAAGAAACTCAACTTCCCGTCATTCTGGCTTTTGCGATGACAATAAATAAATCCCAGGGGCAAACGTTTCAAAAATCAGGAATCTTACTCAAACAACCTATATTTTCTCACTGTTAATTGTATGTTGTAGCCAGTAGAGTTAGATCGTTTAACCGATTGCGTGTTTATATGTATTTCTGAAACACAAAGTCAATGTCATTTGGCAGAAGATGTAAGAATTTTTACAAAAAGTATTTTGTAAGAGAAAATTTTAAGATCTTTTAAGATCCGCAACCACACCCGCAAGGTTTTTGAAAATTATAGATAGGGCCTCATTCAATATAGATGTACTTTGACGCACAAAATGAGCTGAAATGATATCTACTACAGTCTGAACTAACTACCCTTTTTACTTACAATGCTACTGTATATATAGCTCCATGCGCGAGCTATTAGAATGAGCGGAGCGAACAACGGGGGTTGGCGAGCGTAGCGAGCAGGGGGCGCCCCCCTAGTACTAATAATAATAATAATAATAATAATAATAATAATAATAATAATAATAATAATAATAATCATAATAATAATAATAATAATAATAATGATAATAATAATAATAATAATAATAATAATAATAATAATAATAATAATAATAATAATAGTAATAATAATAATAATAATAATAATAATAATAACAATAATAATAATAATAATAATAATAATAATATTAATAATATTAATAATAATAATAATGATAATAATAATAATAATTATAACTATAAATATAATAATAATTATAATAATAATAATAATAATCATAAAAATTATAATAGTTATAATAATAATAATAATAATAATAATAATAATAATAATAATCATAATAATAATAATA
>CAXASF010000136.1:10000-12500 GCA_963971475.1 Chrysops caecutiens | reverse complement strand
CACCCATGACCGCTGAGGAACTGCGTCATGTAGTACGACACTTCTCCATGCGCGCGTCCCACCCATGGTTCAATCTGCGGGATAAGTCGGGCCGTCCATCTGCCTCTAGACTCCGTGCTCCATAAGTCTTGCCATTTTCTCAAGGTGTGGGCTCTCTCTTCTGTACTTGCCAGGGCTCTTCCCACCTCGCTTTTCCTTCTATAGATCGCCTTTCGCTCTAATGCTAGTAGACCTACGGGTATGACTCCAGCAATGACAAGGACTGCCGGCTCAGAGACTGTGCGGTAAGCACAAGTTACTCTAAGAGCCCCCCTCCTTTGTACGGAGGCCAGGCGCTTCCTGTAGCGCTCGATTTTCATTTTGGCGCCCCATATCTCAGCGCCGTATAGAAGTATGGACTGCACGGTGCTCATCAATAGTCGCCGTTTCGCCGGCATTGGCCCATGGGTGTTAGCCATTATCCTGCTCAAATATGTTGTTATTAACGCCGCCTTGTCTGCCGTCCGCCGAATGTGTTCTCCGAAAGTGAGCTTAGTGTCCATTGTCACCCCCAGATACTTAGCGGCAGGCTTTGTCTGCATATGCTCATCTCCCACTACAATGGGCAGAGCCTTTTCGATCCTCCTTTTCGTGAGGATTACGATTTCCGTCTTGGCTGCAGCTAACGAAAGTCCATGCTCGCTCATCCAGCTGTTCACCCTCCGCATGACTTGGTTGAGTTTAAGTTGCGCCAACTCGTAGGTGCGCGCAGCAATCAACGCTACGACATCGTCCGCGTAGCCAACCAAGCGCGTCTCTTCTGGCATCTCTAGTCGCAAGAGGCTATCGTAGGAAATATTCCACAGATCCGGGCCGAGAATAGACCCTTGCGCCGCCCCCGCTGTTATAGTCTTTCTGCGGATGCCTTCCACAGTCTCATACTCCAGCGCTCGATCACTCAGATAGTCCTTCATCATACGGAGTAGGTATCCCGGCACTTGGAAAGTTTTCTCCAACGCATCGAGAATGTCGCACCACCTTGCCGAGTTGAATGCATTCTTAACATCTAGTGTCACTAATAAGACCATTCGGCGTGAATGGTGATTACCCCTCTCAGCTCTATGAACCGCTTCAACGACCTCATTTATCGCATCAATAGTGCACCGTCCCCGGCGGAAGCCATATTGACGTTCGCATAGGTCCCCTGCTGTCCGGATTGCCGATAATAGACGGGGCTGCAGCAGTTTTTCAAGCACTTTACCCGCGGTGTCTAGCATGCATAGTGGGCGGTACGATGATGGTGCCAGTACATCTCCTTTGCCCTTGTTAATCAGCACAAGTCTTCCTATCTTCCAGGGGGAATAAAACAGTCCTGCCTTCAAACACGTGTTGTACATTCCCAGCAGGATTTCGGGGCACGCCCCGAGCGCCTTCTTTAGCGCTTCGCTGGGAATTCCGTCTGGTCCTGGGGCTTTCCCGTTGCGGAGGGAATTTATTGCTACCATCAGCTCCTCCTCGGTAAACAAAGGTATGTTACCGACGTCTTCCACTTCTCTCTCTCTGATTGGGTGCGTCGGGAAGAGCGCGTTCACGATATGGGCCATGACTTCTGCCTCCATGGTGGGTCTTGGTGCCATCGCTCCCAGTTTCTTAGTCACAATCTTGTACCCAAGTCCCCAGGGGTCCGCATTTACTTCCTCCGCCAGCATCCGCCATTGTGCTACCTTGCTGCGCCTTATGGTGGATCGTAGCACCTTCTTAGCGGTTTTGTACTCAAAGGAGAGGGCACTTGCCTCCACCCGGTTCTTGGCCCTTTGCGCTTTCCGTCTCACGCGCAGGCAAGTTCTCCGTAGTTCAGCTATTTCGGTCGTCCACCAGTACACGGGGCGTTTGCTATGCCTGGGTCTCCTGCGTGGCATCGCCGCTTCGCATGCCCTATGAAGAAGGTTCATGGAATCCTTAACGGCTTTCTCCGCCAGCGACCTGTCCTCTGTCGTATGTGGATGTTTCACACTGGCCAGGCCCGCGAGGAGTACTGTTTTGAACTTATCTTCGTCAAAGCTTTGCACGTTCCACAGTCTTTTACCACTCAGCCCGGCCGTCGGTGCTACATGGCCATCATCAACTCTGAACGTGATATATTGATGGTCACTTCCTGTGTATTCCTCGAGCACTCTCCATTCTTTTACTGCTGCTGCCATTCCCTCTGAAGCAAGTGAAATATCAGGAATGGTTCCTCTATATCCGGGGCGGCGAAAAGTTGGAGTGTTACCGACATTCAATATGGCGAGACCTGTTCGGGCAACCATTTCCAATAGATATCTGCCCCGCGAATCGGTCTCGGGCATGCCCCACTCTACGCCTCTTGCGTTGAAATCACCCGCAACCAGCACTCTTCCTCCCTTTTGGCGGATTTTGTCCTCAAGGGCGTCCACTTTGTCCCTGTAGCATCGAATAGGTTCGTTCGGGGTAAAATAGCAACTGAAATAGGTTACTCCAGAGCTCTTTACCCAAACGTAAC
>CAXASF010000134.1:40000-42845 GCA_963971475.1 Chrysops caecutiens | reverse complement strand
GGGTTCCCCGCTGTACAGTGTGTTCATTCACTAAAACAACTCCAATGCTGTCCCTGGTCTTGCGATGACCTGCCCTTCTGGAATCCGTTTGTCACATTAATTCATGAAGGGTAGGTTTCAGCATCTTCCTGCTGAATCGCTTCTTCCGCTTTCCTTGTTCCACAGTTTCGTTTTATTCATTTAGTTTTCTCTGTTTCATCGTCCTTTTAGCGTAGAGATATTCGTCTCATCTTTTGTCTTAGAATCGTTTGGGTGTACCTTTCTATGCTCGTCCATTTTTGTTCGCTTTGTAGCATCATATTTACTATGTTGTCCGGGTTTAGCTGTCCAACTTCCTCGCCCAAACGTTCTCTTTCTTCTCTCCAAGCGTCGCAGTAGAAGAAAGTGTGTTGCACATCGTCCTTTTCGTTGTCACACAGGAGACATATCGAACTTTCAGCTTTACCCATTTTATGCAGGTAATGCTGAAAGTTGCCGTGACCACTAAGCAGCTGCGTGGTATAGAAGTTCACCTCCCCGTGCTGCCGATCGACCCATGTAGACAGGTCGTTGATGAGCCTTTTTGTCCAGGCAGCCTTTTCCGTGCTACGCCACCGTTCATTCCATATTTCCCGGGTTCGCTGTTTTGCTTGTCTAGTTGCTTCGTCTTTTGATACTTCTTTTCTGAGGTGGTATATGCGCTGGCGCTCAAGCGCGAGAAGAGATATCGGCGTAACCCCAGCTATAACGAGAATCGCCTCCTTTGACACTGTTCTGTAAGCGCAGGCGATTCTTAGGGCACTAGTTCGTTGTACTCTTTCAGGTCTTTTTCGGTAATTTTCGTTCTGCATTACATCTGCCCAGATTTCTGCACCGTACAAAAGGACAGAGTTTGTTGTCGACATCAGAAGTCTCCTTTTCAGTGATCTGGGCCCCCCTATGTTTGTCATAAGGCGGCTGAGGGCTTTCACTACGTTTTCCGCTTTTTTGCAAGCTCTGTCTATATGTTGTTTATAGCTGAGTTTGACGTCCATTGTTACCCCTAAATATTTCACGAACTCTTTTGTGGTCACGGTTATGTCTCCAAGGTTTATTGGGATATCTCTTGTCCGAATGCTTGTTTTTCTTGATAGTATGACTACCTCCGTTTTTTCTTCCGCGAGTTCCAGGCCGTGCGCTCCCATCCAGTTTTTGACTTTTGCCAAGACTTTACTTGCGAAGGCTTCAGCTTTCTCCACTCTTCGTGCTGAGATGATTGCTGCAACGTCGTCAGCATACCCAATCAGGGTAGCCCCTATAGGTAGCTCTTCTCGGAGGAGTCCATCATATAGGACGTTCCAGAGGTCGGGTCCTAGTATTGATCCCTGTGCTGCTCCTCCTGTAAGGTTCTTCAGTTGGTGTCCTTGGTCCGACGTGAAGTATTGTAGCCGTCGGTCACGGAGGTAGTCTCCAATAATTCGTATAAGGTTTTCGGGTATGTTGAATTTTGCCTTAAGAGCATCTAGCATGTCTATCCAGCGTGCTGAATTAAATGCATTTTTAACATCTAGCGTTATGAGGAGTACTATTTCCTGGGAGTGTTGATTTCTGCGCCATGCCTTTTCTACTGCGGATTTCACTTCGCTCATGGCGTCGATAGTAGACATTCCCTTCCTGAAACCTTTCTGATTGTTCGATAGGCCTCCAGCCTCTTGAATGGCTCTGTGCAATCGGGGTTTTAACATTTTTTCGAGCATTTTCCCCGCTGTGTCGAGCATGCACAAAGGTCGGAAAGAAGATGGTGTTATTTCTTTTGTCTTTCCCTTGTCTATAAGCACTAACCTAGCTGTCTTCCATCGAGAGCAGAAGACTCCCATTTTCAAGCATGCATTGTACATATCCAAAAGCAGTTGAGGGCAGACTCTAGCGGTGATCTTCATTGCCTCGGGGGGAATCCCGTCTGGCCCTGGTGCTTTGTGATTTTGTATATTTTTTGCCGCTTCCATTAGTTCCGCTTCATTAAAGAGTTCGTAGTGTTGCATGGGCCTTTCATGTGCGTTGTCTTCTCGCTCCGGGTGCGTTGGGAAGAGAGCGTCTACTATTTCCGTCATTTTTTGGACGTTCATATCCGTAACTGGGGCCATTGAGCCTAGTTTCCGGGTAACAAGTTTGTAGCCCAGTCCCCAGGGGTCCCTTTCTATGTCGTCTTTGAGTTCCGACCAGCAGTTCGCTTTACTCTTGTTTATAGCTGTCCTTAACTTCTTCTTTGCAGTTCTGTATTCAGTATCCTTGGTCGTTTGGTCCGTATTTTTTCTTGCTCGTTGAGCGCGTCTTCTCAGCGTGTTGCACATTTTCCTGAGGGAGGCTATCTCGTCTGTCCACCAATAAGCATGTTTTTTGCCTCGTCGGTTTCCTTTTTTTGGCATAGCCTTGTCGCAAGCGCGTGCGATGATTTTCAGACTCATATCTGCTAATTTCTCTACATCTTCTCGAGTTGTAACCATGCGGATTCCTGCAGGAATTCTTGCGTATCCCGTCTGTAGAGCTCTTTTCATCTTCTCCTCGTTCACTTTGTTGGGGTTCCACCTGGGTTGGGTGTCCGTAAAAGTAATTGGCTGCTCTGTGCAGAGCTGAAAGCAAATGTACATGTGGTCACTGAGGTTCTCTCTTTCTAGTACCCGCCATTTTTTAATTCTTCTGTAGATTCCCTCCGTGGCGAAGGATACATCAGGGTATGTTTCTTTGCAGCCCATCCTTCGAAAAGTGGAAGCTGTTCCTGTGTTGAGTACCACTAGACCAGTTCTTGCGGCCATTTCTAGAATCTTTCTTCCCTTGGCGTTGGTATAGGGTTCGCCCCATTCTACAGCTTTTGCATTTATGTCTCCGG